>JAZBHA010000322.1:13690-68186 GCA_037464855.1 Iselma pallidipennis | reverse complement strand
AGTCTAGCGTCTAGCGTAATGCCCAGGTATTTTGCTGAGTTAACATAAGGAATCTGGGTATTATTTATTCTAATGGGTATATGTTGGTTATTTTTATTAGTAAAGTTGATATGAACCGATTTACTCTCATTTAATTTAATTCGCCAATGTTTGGTCCAATTATTGATTTGATTAATTGATATTTGTAAATTTCTAGCAGCCTCTTCATGGGTTTTCCCTACAGCCATGATAGCAGTGTCATCTGCAAAGGTGGCTACTGTTTCATGTTCTGACTCAGGTATATCACTAGTGTATAATAGGTACAGGACTGGCCCTAATACACTTCCTTGTGGTACACCCGCTTTAATTTCTCTAATTTCAGAATACTCTTCCTCCTGCTTTATTCTAAAACATCTTTCTGTTATATAGGAGTCTAATAGTTGTGAGTAATGTTTTGGCAGTAATAGGTTCATCTTGTGTTTGAGTCCTTGATGCCAAACTTTATCAAAAGCCTGTGCTACGTCGAGGAAGACAGTGGAGCAGACTTTTCTTTCTTCTAAGGATTTTTCGATGATATTAGTTATTCTATGGACCTGATCTATAGGCGAGTGACTTTTTCTAAAGCCAAATTGATGTGATGGAATTAAATTCCTTTCCTCTATGATGGGTTTTAATCTCTTTAATAGTATTTTTTCAAATAGTTTCGAGATTACAGGCAATAGGGATATCGGCCTATATGATGAAACTTCATGGGGTGGTTTTCCGGGTTTTGGGATCATAATGACCTCTGAAACTTTCCACATTCAAGGAACGTACCTTAATCTAAACGAAGCATTAAATAAATAGGTGAGTTTTACTATAGCCTTCCTTGGGAGTTGTTTTAAGACTTCTCCAGTAATAAGATCAAACCCAGGAGCTTTCTTAGGGTTTATGTTTTCTTTTATTTCTATGGCTACTTCTCTTGGGGACGTAATCATAATCTCTGTTTCATCTTGAATAAGGTTGTCTTCTACTATTGATTCTTCTCCTTCATTGGGTAAGAAAGTGTTTTCCAAATGTTCAGCAAATCTACTGGCTTTTTGTATATTGCTTCTTGCCCAGCTTCCATCTGCATTCTTTATTGGTGGATTGTGTAGGATGGGTCTTTTTAATCGTTTCGTTGCCTTCCAAAGTGAGTAAATGAAAAATATGAGGAAGAGCTTCTATCATTATAGATCTATTATAATTCAGTCGCTAAAGCACGTTTGTCAAATACGTAATTCCAGTACAACATTTTGTATTTATTATAAATTAATTTTGGTTTTAATACACGCAAAATCCTTATTAATATGATCAATTGGAAAATTGGTGGATGCGCCGGGCGCAACAGTGTGTTAATGATAACTTTATTGAAAAGACCACGTTTACACAACATACTCTTACGGCCGGTTTCACCAACATGATTCAGCCATTTTTTAACGACCGGTTTCATCATCGTGATTAATAATCGGTATTAATATCCAAAGCTCGAGTCTAATTAGTGCAACGCCAACACCGGCCCAAAATTTAAACCGATCATAACCAAAACGGATTTTTGAAGCCGGCCAGAAAGAGTTCGTTGAATCCTAAATTTTTTATCGGCAGGTAAACTAGTAATTTCAAATAGATCAAGTTTGTGAAAATATCATCAAGTTGGAACAGTTTGTGATAAGACTGAATTTATGTCAATTCTAAAAATAAATTTGAATCTTTTATTTGGTTTATTCTATAAAATTCGATTTAAAGCTCATGCATGAACGATATATGCACAATAAATTTTGATTATTGTTGAAACGATAAGTTGTTATCAATGCAAATAGTTTAAATGTCACGCTAAACATTCTTAAACAATCTTGAACCAAATTTTATATACTTACAGTCAAAATAAATGACATCAAATCAACACAATTGATTGGGAACGTTACATATTTTCAGTGGTAATTTTAACTGATAGCCAATCAGTCGTGATTAATGATAGTATTGATATATTGATTGCAAAATTATTATTTTTAGCTAAATTTGATTAATTTTTTGTGGCCGTTTAGTCAAAGGAAATATAGCAAGTCTATCAATGCTTAAAATTCATTTTCTCTAGACAAAAATTCGGTAAAAGCACACAAAAAACCCTTCTACAATTCTATTTTTTGTTGGATTTTATTTCAGGATACTTAATTAGTTTTATTGTTAGTCTTAATTGATAGAATAGTGATAATAATTGAGAACCTTACCCATCTTCGTCTTCTTCTTGGGCGTCGATCAGTCTCTGCTTCTCGACAAGTTTATAATAAATTTTTGTTTGCCAAGCATCATCACTTGGTAATAGAAGATCAAATATTTCCTCATCATTATTATTATCAGCATTATCACTGTTTCTTCGATCATTATCAATATCTAAATTATTATTATCATTAACTAGTATTTTCTGCATAATTTCAGGTAGAATAGCGAATATGTTGCCCTCGCTAAGGGCACTGAGATTAACCCATAACTTGTTAGTTTGTGCGTCCCCCATCCTAGTACGGTGTCCTTTTCCTTTATATTTATATGTTTATATATTAGCTGTTCTGAAACAACAACAGGGAACAGAAAAATAGAATTCGATTAAATAATTATTTTCGCAAATATTTAGTCAATAAAAGAACAAAATAATGATTATTGATCACGCAAAGATCTAATGCTACTGTTGTAGATTTACTGTAAAGTGGGAGATTTATATTTATTGTAATTTAATGACTCTATTTATGCACTTTATGATACAAATTTAATATTTTTATCAAAAGAATTTTGTCCATAATTAAATGAAACGTCGATTAACAGCATTTTAATGACCACTCTCTATATATGTATAAACTATATTATCGAATTATTGGAATCATATTGTGGATTCGTTTATATTTATGGGTTCTAATAGACAATCATTTATTTTCATATTGGAAAAGTATTCAAAATATCTAATTTAAATATAGCTACATAATATTAAGGGTTGGCATTTAAATAATAAATTTAGGGTAGTTTCTATTGACTTTCTATATCTATATATATACAGAAATTTTTATAATTTAACGCTTCTATTAGATTCAGGAAATAGTTTTACATTTACATGAAATTTTACAATTGATTCCTGTTGCCAAATTGCCTATTTTCATGTAAAATAATAAGAAAATGACAACTATCTATACAAATTACGAAAAAAAAAACATTACCTATATCAAAAAATGGAGCTATTATGAATCTATTTAT
The DNA here is from genome assembly GCA_037464855.1 of Iselma pallidipennis. Taxonomy (NCBI): domain Eukaryota; kingdom Metazoa; phylum Arthropoda; class Insecta; order Coleoptera; family Meloidae; genus Iselma; species Iselma pallidipennis. The sequence continues at coordinate 64,949 of JAZBHA010000322.1, read as the reverse complement.
CTAACAATTTTGATGAAAAGGACGTTACTTGAGAAAATAAAATATTTGCAATATGGGCTTCTGCATTATAAAGCGTCAAAAACCAATTTGTTAAGGCAAATATCAGCAATTAGTCAAATTTAAAAAAGTTGCTTAATGTGATCTATTCAAAAGTGGCAAAATAATTGCTTTTTTTGATCCATTTCTAACAGTTGTTAATTTTCTAATAAAAATTATACCTTAAACTCAATTTATTTTATGACAAAACAAAATTTACCTAATTGGTCATGATCACGCAATCTTCTTATAGACAGTTTATACTGTCACAATCCATTATCTCTGCACTATTTACTATTGTTCTTCTATGGATTGTGTGATACAAACTAGGAAATCGCTATTTGCAAACTACTCTGCAACCACACCTGTTACTGTCACCGTAAAGATGAACCGCCACCAACTGCCACGTTAAGTACCAACCCTCTATTTGTTTCAAGTATGATCATTGATCACGCATTCGGATCAAAGTTGTTTAGGAAAAAAAACCTGTTATCATATAAATGTACTCTTTTACGGAATTCATTTAGTCACGTTATCTGGATATGCAGTTAAATAATCTGGACCATAAATCATAACAGCATGGTATAGGGTTTCAACCTGATATTTATTCTATCGATTAATAATAATGAGTAAAAATGAAATTTCTATTACTGATTTATATTCACGTTAGGTAATAAATAAGGGTAGATATTGTCAAAAATATTAGCTTAGAGTTTTTATTCATATTAGAATTGTGGTTTAAAGTTGTGTTCGGGTTAAATTTTAAGCCGCCTTTAATTTTTCACATAGTACCAATCAAACTCAAACAAGCTATTCTAAAGATCACTTAAGCTGGGTTAATTGTATTAAACTGATTTCAAGTGAGATTTTATGAAACTTGATGATTCGTCAGAATTGATTGATGGAAGACAATAATAGTGCTAGTATGCACTAGAAAAGCGTTTCACAGTTTTATATCTATAGATTGAAATGAAAAATTACCATCAAAATTTTTATTTTATAGGAAGTTTCATTTTCCATAAAGTGCCGGAAGGAGACATTGCTTGCGTCCCGGGTAGAGAAACTCCCTGGATCTGTAATATATTCTTGCTGCGTGCAATTAAAGCTGAAACTTCAAAAGAGAATAGTGGTAGAAATACCATTTGTTGATTTTTAGCAATTGACGTTCACTAAAGTGTGATACTGGGGTCGAATGCTTTACAAGCCGCTCCGTTAATCCGATACTGCTCCACAATGCTCGAAAGTTTGGCAATATTTTTAATTCGAAGGAAAATTATATGTAGAACTTACATATTTTAAGGCTTTAACGAACAAAATGGGCCTTGTGAATTAAATAATCATCAATGCAACGAGTGTTCTCTATAATGAAGTGTACAATGCTCATTATGTGGAACTCCAAGTAGATTAGATTGCGAAAAGACATTTTCCTACAAAATGATAGATTGGAATTATAAACATTTCGGTACATTTTATTGTAGACAACAACAGGGTTACACTATAAAGAAATTTCACTGTATTTATCTTGTTTCCCGCTTCAATTCAAATAGTCAGGTGTAGATGACCTGCCATCTGCCATCTGGTGGAGTCTCTGTGCAGTCTTTTTATCCCGTTGACAGATCGCAAGTGGTAAGTTTTTTCGTAATTATTTGAAATTTTCTTAATCATCTTCAAATTTTATAAAAGAAAATAACCATTTCTTAACATTATTGATAATTTATTATTAAAATATATAAATATTTTCAAGATTTTTGTGTTAACCAATAAATTTCGGTATGTTTATATTTTAGGTTATGTCGTTTTATTGAAATTCTAATATTTTTATGTTAATATTGTTAATATTTATATTGTTTTTGTTAAAAAAAATGCTGAAAATTATTGAAATGTAAATTGTTGATTTTTTATTTTAGATCAAAATGGGGAAAATTATGAAATCGGGTAAAGTGGTATTGGTCCTAGCTGGCCGATACGCTGGTAGAAAAGCAATTGTTGTAAAAAACAACGATGATGGTACATCGGATAAACAATATGGACATGCTATTGTTGCTGGTATTGATAGATACCCCAGAAAAGTACATAAACGTATGGGCAAATCGAAAATCCATAAACGATCAAAAATCAAACCTTTCATCAGAGTAAACTTTTCATTAATCCATTTTCAAGTACAATTAAATAATAAAATTGTTTGTCTTTTCTTTTAAGGTTTTAAATTACAATCATTTAATGCCCACACGGTATTCAGTAGATTTAACATCAGATTTAAAAATTACACCGAAAGATTTAAAAGATCCAATGAAGAGGAAAAAGATACGTTTCCAAACTAGAGTCAAATTTGAGGAACGATATAAAGCCGGCAAGAATAAATGGTTTTTCCAGAAACTTAGGTTCTAAGACACTCAATTGAAAATTTGTTTAAATATTTGTCTTAATAAAAGGAGTCCAACAAGAGTCAGGGTTTTATTTAAACTAAAATCAACCAACCAATCAAATAATCTAAAAAGGATTTGAATTAAAAATGTTCAATTTTTGATTTTCAGGATTTTGGGAAATGTTAGGTTGTGGCATTTGTAGTTCCATGAAATTTTAATAGATGTCGCTCTTATAACCTTGAAATTTCAATGTGACATTTGTCAGCTGTCAAATCCACTCAAAGTGCAATCCGAAACATGACGGAATTGGGTGAAAATAAACAGGAATTAAATCAAATTTTACCAACAGTTTTCATTTAGATTTAATGTACATTGACCGAGTTTAATCGATAAGTCAATCATTCAATTATTTGAAATGTAATTTGAGTGATTCGATTGAATGAACAACGAGTGTAAGTGTTGGAAAAAAAAATTGTGTAAAAATAACGTAATTTCCTTGAGATAATCGCAATATTATCAATTAATATGGCTAATGATAATGTTAATAATAATAATATAGGAATATTTCATCATAATGATGTAGAAAATCCCTCGTCTCAATCAAGATTCTTATCAATGACACAAACTGGTACGATACCATCATTTCAACGTAGAACAGCAGATAGTGCTCGACAATTACGTGATAATTTCAATAATGTTATCAGAGAGATTCAACCATTAGTTGATACAGCACGTACAGTAAATGCTGGTGTACAGAATGCCATATCGATAACAAGTTTTTTGAATCGATCACAACCATCTGATAATAACAATTCAACAACAACAACAACAACAACAAGTAATCAACATCATCATCACCACAACCATCACAATCATCATCAACCACCAGAGAATAGTTTTGTGATTAATTTGGATGAGTTAACAAACGAAAATATTCATGATAACAATTCAGTGGTTGAACAACGACCTGATAATGTCAATAATAATAATAATGGTAATAATGTCAGTAATAATAATGGTGATGAGTTCAATAATCCAGAAAGAGTACAGACAGTTTTAGAGGCACAACAATATCTTCAAGTTATTTTAAAATATATCCCATTTATTTTGATATTATTTGCAAAAGCTGTCTATGATTATCATGATGCAATATTTATATTGATAATATTGTTTATAACATTTGCACATACAAATTCGACTGTTAAAAAAGAAGCTACTAAACGACACAGACGCAGTTTATCAACATTATCAATTGAATTATTATATATATTTGTTTGTTCAGTATTTGTGCATTATGTTTTTGCTGATGATTTACATAATTTCAATGTTGTCCTAAATTTGGTATTAATACGGACATTTACTCATCCATTAACTGTTGGTAGTTTATTATGGATTGTGACAATAACTGATTTTGCATTAAAATTGATTACAGTAACTGTAAAGATATTATTGACTATGTTGCCAGGACGGATTATACCATTCCAGAAAAGGGTAAAGTTTAATCATTGTGCATAGAAACTCAATAATTCGTCAAAACAAGAAACGAATTATCGAGATATTACTAGATTTTGTTGATACTAATTTCTGAATTTTATAGGGTAAATTATATTTGTTTATTGAAGCCACTTCACAATTATATAGAAGTATAGCAACTATACAACCATGGTTGAATTATCTATTAGAATCATATCAGGGGCCTGAAAAAATCGTTGCTGTATTCTTATCAGCATTTTATATGATATCGAAAGGTAGTGATTTAATGGCACGTATGAAATTATTAAAGACTGCTTCATTCAAATTATTACAAAATGTGGTAAGATTCTAGAAATTTTCATTTGTTTGTTTGAAATTCTTATCATTTGATAACAATACGGAAATGGTTCGACGGATCCCCAGTACGTTACGTCACTGCCAGATAGTTATGGCGGGAAAGTAGTTTCTTGACCCAAAAGTATCCGAATACTGAACCAAATTTTCTTGGGCGCTTATACTTTTGAGGTCTAAGGGCAATGTTTGGAACGGACCAATGACATCATACACTCCAAGACCATTTTCTCACCATAACCGTTTGGCGTGCGCCCCATTCTACTAAAGGACTGGGCGACCCATTGACCCATATTGCATTTATTGTTACAACAGAGATTTTACGTAAATTTCCATTTTTTCGATTTACTGATTTGGATGTGTTTTTTTTTTTGTTTTAATACAAATCGCGTAATACGTTATGGTTGAGAATTGATTACAAAATTAATTTCTCCTTTTGTTGTCTGTGTAGACTGTAGGATCGTCACCTAGTAAGGAACAGATCCAAACAGCCGGTGAACATTGTCCTATCTGCCATGATAATTACGAATCACCGGTTCTATTAACATGTCGACATATATTTTGTGAAAACTGTGTTACAACATGGTTCGATCGAGAACAGACATGTCCATTGTGTCGTGCAAAGATTGTTGATGATCCTTCTTGGAGAGATGGCTCAACATCCTATTTTATACAATTATATTAAATAATAATAATAATAATTGTTATTATTATATAGAAACATATAATAAATTGTTATATTGTCATTTATTAATTTATTGTTTATTATTGTTTTTTTGTGAAATTGGAATTTTGCCAAATAAAAACGACTTGTAATTATGTTTAATTAGAACTGGTTTACTTTTTTAAATAATTCATCATTTGTGATTGAAAATAACTGCCATCACCTCGTGTTGCTTGTTGATTTATAGCTTTATGTCGATCTTTACTGACAATTTCTTCGATTACTTCACCATCACCTTTAATCAATCGATAACGACCGGTTGTTTCATCGTACACTCTACGTATAACACTTTGACGTTTCTCCCATTCTTCTTTAGTCATCGGTGCCATAGCTTTGGATTTTTCCAAAATTTCCGATGGCATTTCATCGGATTTCTTACATATTTTCTCTGTTTTTCTACATTCGTCATTTTTCTGTTGTTGTTTGATTTTCTTCAATTTTCTCTTCTGCTGTTTCAATTTTCTCCGTCTTTCCTCTTCTGAAGAATCGGTACTACTAGAAGAAGATGATGACGATGAGGAGGAGGAATCAGTTGAAGATTCATTGTCAGATGACGATGAATACTTCTTTGATCTCTTCTTTTTATGTTTTTCATTATCAGTTCTTCGTTTTTTCGTCTTCTTCTGACTCGACGATGAAATGGAACGTTTTCGATGTTTCTTATGTGATCCCATTTTAATAAAAATGACTTTAATTAAGTCATTTACTCAAAACACTTAAATCTTAATTCATTCGTTTGCTTTGTTTTTTTTTTGTAGTAAAAGTTAGGTTAGGTGAATTGTCAAAATTGACAACTGCGCGCAAAATTGAGGTTAATAATTCGATTATAAAAAAATATTTATAATTAAGAAAAATCAAAGAAAATGCTCCTTATATGATTCCGTTTCAATAAAAATAACCTTCAGTTAAGTCAGCTACTTAAATCTTTATTTGCGTGTTTCTTTTTACAGAAAAAGTTAGGTTAGGTCATCAAAATTGACAATTGTGCAGAAAATTGAGGTTAAGTCACGTTATTTTTAATAATCCTGCTTAAAAAAATAATTATAATTAAGAAAATTATGGAACATTCATCAAAATTTGAACCGTGTAGTGAATTGCTGCATTCATTAATGGCGATGGGCATTTCACAGGAAGATGCTTGGGAAGTTAGTTGATTTTGCACAAAAATTCTATTTTTAAATATAATTTATTTTTTAAAGAAAACTATAATTTTTAGGCATTATTTTGTACAGGAAATGAATCAGTAGAAGCTGCAGTTAATTATGTTTTTACAAATCTAGTAGTGAATGATACAGAAGCTCCAAAACATTCTGTAACTAATGAAAGTGAAGGTAGTGAAGAAGATGGTGATGCTGAAGAGAATTGTAATTATTATAAAATGACCTTTGTTGTAAATACATCATTGAAAATGGGAAATGGAAAAATAGCAGCTCAAGTTTGTTATTTAATGGACACTTATCATTTCTCGTTGATTTAAACGAATGATTATGGTTACAGGTAGCACATGCTTGTTTAGGACTTTATAGGATAATGAAACAGAAATCTGATCCTAGTCTAGATGAGGCCTTAAATCAATGGGATACAATTGGGTATAAATTAAACTTTTAAGACATTTCAGAAATATCTGTTTTTCTAAAAATTTGTAGGGAGAAGAAAATTGTTCTGAAAGGTGACAGTAGTGAGCATTTAGAGATGTTATTCAATGAAGCTACGCAAGCAAATATCCCATGTTATTTGGTACACGATGCTGGCCATACACAAATACCAGCTGGATCTGTAACTGTTCTAAGTCTATTCGGATTAGAAGACCGTCTTGACTTAATTACTGGGAAATTACGATTGTTATGAGAATTTTTATTGAGTTTTGGTAATTTTTTTTTGGTTCTTTTAATTTAAATTATAAACGAAATTATTGGTTTATTTATATTCTTATCCTGATAATAGTCCTGAATTATCAAATATTCATATAAATATTTGTCGATGATAAAATTTCTCTTTGTTTGTCCTGCTGGATTAATTTATCAAGAAAATTTTCCACATGTTTATTTATGGAAGTTTTACATGATGAATCATGTGAACCGGATATGACGATATATAGGTGAATAATAATTAAAAGCATGGAATCTATTCGGTTCCAATGATATTGCAGTGACAATTTTTTTTTTTAATGTCTGGGAAATGCGTAGATTGCTTATTTTAATTCAACAATACTGCTTAGACCACACATAAAAACAGTATAATTAACAATAGTAATATATTTACAATGACATGTAATTATAAAAGTTTTCTCATAAAAGCAATAGAAAATGCACTTAAACAATAATAAAGATATTATAATTATCATTTAAAGTTCTTTTAATGGCGCTAGTTTCAGAGACAACCACCAATTGTCCGTTCTAGGTGTGTTGTTTTCTGTTGAAATAAAACTTGTTAAAAAGACAAGTTGCTAGATGGGCGGACGACGCCTGGCGCCGCGCCGCTGTTTAAATCCGCGGTTCCAGCGTGGGGCGCATGTGTGATAAGCCTTGACCCCGGCCGGTGCGACGTCGTCGTCGTCGCCGCGCCTGTTTTTCTGCCATCCACAACTACAGCTGTCAGTTTGAGCCGCCGATTATTACGGTGCAACTTGGGTGTGTGCGTCCGAGTGGTCGTTTCCAACTATAATTGGTTGCGTGAACGGTTTGTGAGGTTACCGTCGTCGGAGTTTGGCGCGACGTCGACGCCGTCGCCGGTATCATCGCGGACAAAACGGACTCGATTGTGTGACTGTGTGTGTGCGTGTGTGTATCGTACTAGTGCGGCCATATTAGTGAGATTCCTTCGGTGGCGATTAATTATTATTTTCCTTAAGGCATAGGCAACCAGAAGCGCCCCGTCGTCGATCAAATAACATATACATTATCGTATATATGTACATGTGTGTGTATAGGCGCCGTTGACGGCCGCCCATGCCTTCAGCGACGCCCGTCGTCGATGTGTGCTGCGAACATCCACCGAGTATACTTGGTGTCGACTGTTATAATCTTTGACCACCAAATCCTATTTATTCCGGTCGTTTTTTGAATAAAATTTGATAAATTTTTTAAGTTGCCACGAAGACCGTAATTATGGCTGAAGAGGAAGTCTTATTTGATGATGTTTATGACTTGTGTGAAGAAATTGGAAGGTGGGTTTTGGTCTTACAATCAGTGTTTTTGATCAAATCTGATAATTAAATTGAAATAGCAAATATTTACAATGTCCTAGAGCTATAAGAGCGATACGAATCACAATTATATTTACTGTTTTTATTTCCGTATTTATTTCTATTTATCAATAAACACAACAAGACACTTATTTCTTAATATTATCAACTGAATTCTCTGTTAACAATGAAAAAAAATCATTTCTTATTCTATAATCATGAATTATTTAGAATAACGATACGAATAATGGGAAATTACAAAGAGATTAAAATTACATAGGGCTTCCCAGTAGAAATTATCGTTTCTTATTCACAAATCCTTTGTGGTATTTAGCTATTCTATTAGAATAAAGGACGTCTATGAAATTCGTTCTATAGGGATTCACTGTAATTTTTTCCAGACCAGAAACTTTAATTTCAATAATTCAACAATCCGTATTATGTTAATTGATAGCTATTTTCTATTACAAACTGCTTTTATTTCACGAATATTTATTTAAAAGTCAGGACATTATTTGTCACATGTCCAGACATGAAAGACAAAAAAAAATGCGAATATTTGGTATGGACTTCCCCTAAAGTTTTATATAGAAAGTTCTGGAATTTTGATTAACATGGGTTCCTTCAAACTAATCGACTTTTATTGATCCAATCTATAAAGGTCGCCTTAGACGCTCAGTACTATTGTGGAACGATACTGATCGTTTACGCTTGATACCGATGGTCTGATCAAAACTTTCGAACTATTTTCGTACGTGTAGGGGCCATATTGACAATATTTTTGTCAGTATTAACGAAAAACGTATTAAACGCATAGTAGCAATATTGATGAACTGAACAATATTGATCATCTAATGATGCTTTGAGACGGGCCTCACACGTTCAATATTTATTGGCAATATCGCTGTATTGACAATATTATTGAACTTGTGAGAATATTGATTAACTGACAATATATGGATAGTATTGATGAGCTGATTGGATGTGAATCGAATTGTCAAAAAATATTGATGGTGCGAGACTAAGTATTGGTGTATTGACAATATTCTCAGTTGCAGTCTATCGATGTAGGTACACGTTATTGACCAATATATACTACCTATATGTTGATCATGTGAGGGTAATCTGGAGCGTCACATGGGTCTAGTGGAAAATGACTTATCAGACCCTCTAAAGTGATAAAAAAAACCAACGAATCAAACTTAAGCTTAGGCTCTTAAAAAGCGCAGGCCCAGGGAATCTGCCCCTTCTCGTTGGCCCTTATTGTAAAATTGTAAATACATACCCATATTTCAATATATTGACGAGTATTGTCAATATGTACTTAGATTGACAATAAATGTTGAACGTGTGTTGAACGTCTAAAACCGTCTTCACTTTGTAAAAGTAAAGTTCGTCTTTTTTGCTTTTCAGGGTTGGACGTTTACATAAATGTAGAGTTAATGAGTGCAAAAACTAGTCCTTTGACTGATATAATTAATCAGAATTATATATGTAAATATGTAGGTATATTTAAGATTAGATTTTAAAAGGAATATTGTGTTACCGTCTCTCAATTTGGGATTAATTATGTAGAATTTTCAACACTTAACACGATTTTGTCCACATTTCCTCCTATTTTTGTCATTCTCGGTTAAATGTAGTATCGTTCCATTGATTTTCAGTGATTATTTGCTTATCAATGTTTGTTTAATTAACAATAAGCAGCCGGTAATTATGAAAATAGCGTTAATTTATCAATTATCAGTTGATTTGATTGCAGTCCTCTAAAATGTATCCAAATATAGAAAGTAATGATAATTATCAATGATTGATATTTACTTAATTGCTATCACAAAAAGTGTATTAATTCATAAGGTCAATTGATTGTTGAACTTCTGTCTGATAGAATCTTCAACTATGATCAATTATAATTGATTCTAATACTCATTTATTCTAAAATGTACAATTTTTTTCTTTGATTTAATAGTCAAAAGGCAAAAAAATCAATACGACAGCACAGCTGTTTGAATAACCAACATTAGAACAAGTCTTATTGAGAAATCAGATTTCCCGTTTGCGTGTTTGATTCATGATTCATATACAAAACTGACAGCCCTTTTATGTAAATGAACAGAATGCTACCACTGTTATCAGCTAATTAAATTCATCAACGCAACTTTATTAGTTTCACAATCTACAATCACAAAATTATATCACCGGATTTTTCATTCAAATACCTACTTTTCCTGTTCTAAAACATTTTCAAATAATTAGTAAGCAACTTCAATCTTGATTGGTGATATATTTTATCAAAACAATTAGTAGAAATACTAGCTGGGCTAAAAATAAATAGAATCAATACGACGTTCCAGAATGGTGTGTTTTTTTTTCTTTTTTTAGGGAGGTTCTGGGTTCAAATAACGAACAGGACTAATAACTAAAGGGTGTATACCAATCTAGATTTGTCTCTGTATGTCCATCGTATTATTCGATAAATTTCCCAGTGACAATTGTTTCTAAAATTAAATCTGTCGATGGTATTGTTATTAAAAAAAAAATAACTGGACTGTTGATTTTTTGTTATCATTAAAATAAAGTTTTGTTCACATAAATCGATTGACCAAATTGAGTTACATTAGGTTCTTAGAGGGTGGTTTATGTTGACATATAGGCGTGTCCATTTTATAAATCAGAAGTTATCAAGAGAATTATAGTAACGCTGAAAACATGTACCTACTGTTCCAAAGTTATCAATATAAGCGTAGTTTTCCATAAAAAGATTGAGTATTTGGGTACATCAGAAGATTATTCATCCTTATATTTCAAGTTATGTGGCGTGATTTTGAATTTTAACGAAAATATTGTTGTGTTCATTTCAACTGTCTATTACGGAAGGATTCCTTCACGCATAAGTATCCGTATTATAGAGGTGTTACTATAATATAACAACTGATAATCGTTAAATGATAAGAACCGATAATTATTATCCAAAACAAAAAAGGCTCAAGAAAGATTTATGATTTCTTTTTTAATTCCTGCGCATCTATCATGTTTTTATTACAGTTTCACTCTACAAAATCCAGTTTCTTCTCTTACATCCTCTTTTTTCTGCTTTTATTAATCCGGATTAATGAGGTTTTATTCCATACGTACACAGATTGATTTGTTACTAAATACTACTATTTAGTTATAGAAAAACTCATACCAGGATGGCGGGGCGGTAGTTTTAATTTGCTTGGAAAAGTGATTTCAATCAAAAATTCTAAAGAAATTTTTACAGATCAGTGGATTTCCTGTAAGCATTTCTAAGCAAAATAAAACCTGTTTTTTTTTTTTGAGAGTATGAATCCTAATTATTTTGTCTACAGTTACGAATATTTATTCGCTACAGAAATGAAAATAATTCGGTAAAATTCTAAATTGCTTCACACTCCAATGTGTACAAACAATGAATTTTCTCGTTTATTCTCCTTTTATTATTTTTTTTTACCACGCGGAAATTTTCTTTAATAAGACGCGTTTGAATGGGACTTGTCATCTGTTATAGTCACCACCATTATTACTCTACATTTGTTTCATCTCTGTCTGTTTGAAAATCAAACACTAAATCATATAAACCCTCCATTGGTACGTGAAATAGCGTCGTTTCCGGCTTATATTACATTTCCTCGAAACTGTTGTTTGGACGGTTTGTATTTACAGTCATCTCTTTAAAGTAATCTAAATATCCTGAAGTGGTAGCTTTAGCGAATTATTTTCGGTACTATAGGACAGACTTGAAAGTAGAGTAGAATTTTGCTACCCAGTTTTTAATTTACGTTTTCTTAATCTGTAAAGTTTATATAAACAAAGTTCTAGTTAAAGATTTGAATGAATTTCCATAAATATCTTTTCGGAATTGGCAGCATTTTAGTGTAATATCTGTTATCAATGCCTTGAAGATCAGTTGAGTATCATTTTGTAGGTGTTTTAAGTTGTTGCACATTGTAGGGCTATAAATATCGATTAAAGACACGTACTAAAATGCACATACAACACTTTAGAATTACTTGTCTAGCTATTGTACACTTTTTTCATTTTATATCTAATAAATCTTCTAAATTTTATAGTTGTCTAACGAATCGTTCCGTCTAGAACTGGTAGCTTTTCATGAAAGTTGTCGTTTAGGAAAATGATTGCTTTTAAGGTTCAGTGAAGAAGTTAAACTCGAGAAATGGCATAAAAATCGTAAAAAAGTAAAAAACACTTTAAAATTTGCATTAATTCAAATAATAAGTTTGTTGTTTGTAAATTACTATTTCGCCCGGCGCATCCGCCATTTTAAAGATTCCATTAATCTTTTAAGTACATAAAAGATTTTGCAAAAAAAATAGAAAAATACTGCACATTTTTTACAATTAGTTTAGTACTCCAGGTCTGAAAACGGAAAACTAGCATTAGAAGATTATTTGGAGTATTTCTAGACAGTAAAATTATTATACGTGTACTGTACTGAAAATCGTTACATTGTTTTGCGACCTATATTGTGTAACATTGTGATACATGACTGAATATTGTTATGTTATTCAAATGAATAGTCTATAGTTTATTTTCGAAAAGTCTGTATTTAATACTGAAGGTTGTTTCATTATTTAATAATACCGCGGTATACACACGTATGCAATTGGAATTTATACATACATACATGTATTGTGGTTGATATGCTGTAAAGTATGATAAATCTAACATTAATGGAAAATAATAATAATAGGAGTATATAATTTTTGATAACAAAGATGTTTCAATCATTATTTCGATGTGCCCTCATTTAAATTTCTATTCAATAGAGTTTTTGTTTTCAGTTCTAAATGGAATTAATTTTTATTTTTCGTCCGAAATTGCCGAAAAAGTAGAATTTCTGTAGCATCGATAACTGTTTCATCGTTGCCAGAAATTATCGAAACCTGAAATATTTCAGTTCAGATTTTGACATTCTTCTATATTTTATTACCAGTCCTGTTAAAAAAAGACTGTAGCACTATCAGAGAGACTTTAAAATAATGATAGTGTCGAAATTTTCGTTGAAATTAGAGTTATTTTACTTGAAAATGAAATACTGATTTTGGTAATTTCGGCATTTTTTCTCTTTCTAAAATCAATTCAAATGGTTACTGTATTTGATCATATCGTCAATATTTATTAGATGTTGTTTAATTAGCAGCCATGGAATAAGTCACCTAAGTAATTTCCGGCATTTTTCCATTACCGACTTAGCACGGATTTAGATCGAATCGAATTTGTTAACATTAACTTTATTCGTTTCGAATCTCGGCTAATTTTATATTTATATTTATTTTCATTTCCATTCATAAATTTTTCGAAATACTGAAATTTGGAATTTACAAATCCATTTTAGGTGTAAATTATATTTTATACATTTCAGAAAGAATAAGAATAGAGAAAATTGGAAAATAAGGAACGACGGAAATCAGTTTATATAAATAAAATCAAATGTAGAGAAGTACTCGAATAAAAATCGGGCAAATAACACACAGTTTAAAAAAAATATTGGTTTCCACTGATTGCTCTCTGAAATGTTATAATTTATATATCGTTTATTTTAACGCTGACCAGTTTGAAAAATGTACACAAATCGTTTCGGTTTCCACCGTTTTAATTTCCTGATTGAATTAATACGATTATCCACCATAAATTGTTTCTATGTTTCTACATAAAATATATCGGTTGAAAATATGCTTCACCCATTTACAGAATGATATATAGGTATACTACTCACATACACGTATACATACATTTACCGAACAATTTCATTCAACCCCCGCCGATTGGGAACACTTGTAGAGCCAATCAATATAAGAAACAATATAGGTACATGCGAAATACTGACACTGACTGATTGATTTGGTGATAAAATGAACAAGAAGTTGATGGCCTTTTGAAATTAACACGTCACACATCGATTCTTGAACATTTCGATGATTTATTGATGATATTATGCACCTATTCTTTAGAAGGAGATAGAAAAAGGGTGATAAAAATTGTCTGTAATTTGATAGGGAGTACATACTACTTTTTTCGAATACCTACCATTGAAACATTAAAATTTATTTTTATGTGCGTAATTTTCTTTCAGTTTTATTAATTCTTGTGATAATTTGAACCACAATGTACTGAGTAATTGATTTTTCGCGTCCTTGATGATTAAAATCTGGATGTAATCGGAAAAGTGGTTTGCATTATCTATTTATAAAATCAATTAATTACTAGAAAATTGTGTTAGCTGCGACAATCCATTTAGAAAATTATCAAAAAAAAATAATTGAATTAACTTGTAGGTATTTCACACAATATTTTATTTAAATGTTTATTTATTATTCTTAGGGTGAGACTTGTCCTCACTTAATCTTTTGCCTCTCGCTCTAAAAATAAAGAGACAGATACCTATATAGGGTAATTCCGGTACAGATGCCCCACCGGGATAGATGCCCCAGTGTTAGTAATTTCTATAATTCGTAGGAGATATCACTACAAGCATTATACATATCTTGTGTATTATCAGTTATTTAAAAGGCACATGTGCTCACACCTTTACTCTTGATATTTTTCACGTAATTAAATTTTAAAGGTACGTTGAGTAACTTGGAATGCGTTTTATAATTACTAGGTGTTCATATTACTATCAAATATAAAGCTATGAAAAGAAATTTTGAAAGTTAGCCACATGTTACAAGTAGCCCTTGATCTAACACAACATAACCTACCAATATAAACACTTAGCTTATTGTTTCTGTGCTACCCTGTTGCTTGTAAAGAGTAAGATATCTGTACCATGGCACATGGTATAGATGCCCCACTTTGTGTCAGGGATAGATGCCCATAGGTTAGCTATACAGCTGCCGAAAAAAATATAACTGGGATAACTTTTCAATTCATTTGTTCGAGAAAATCGATGATTCAGTTTGTGTTGAGTATGTGGAAAACTATTTGAGGATTACTAATAAAGTCGGTGTCCAAAATGCTTAGTATGGATGCATGAAACTTGTACTATGTACGCACCTAATTATCATTAAAAGATTACCAGATAATATGATAAAAATTTGCATGTAACATAATTTTTTGTGCTTTAATGTTCTTCTTAAGCTTTTCGTTATACATTTTTCTAATTTGCTTAATATAAAACCCATTTTTCTATGTGGGGCAACTATCCCTCATTCAAATATACGACTGGGGCATCTATCCCACAGTGTGGGGATAGATGGCCAAATGTAGACTTTTAAGTTTTTCGTTTTTTTTTGTACTTTTTCGAATAAATAATGTTAAAAAATATATACTGCCTTTTAGTTAAAAGATGGGGGAAGCCACTAAAAAAAACGTTACTTGCCTATCTCTTAAAACAAAAAGATACAGATGATTTTTCCTTAACTGGGGCATCTATACCGGAATTACCCTAATACATATTTTGCACCATATTTATTAAATTTGTGTAAAACAAAATGTTTGCAAAACATTTCTCATAATTCTTCTGCAATTCCTGTCCAAGATCACTCGATAATCTATTGATAAAATATGCTGAAAATTGCATTACAGAAATGCATTATGCTAATTTTATTGCAATCTTGCAGTATCTGGACAGAGTATCTTTTCAGATGAATAATGTTGTGCTTTATAGTGTGTTGGACAAAATCGGAAGGGTTTGATAATAAATAGTGGTGAGTTCTTATCAGATGACAAGTTATTTTTCAAGAGTTTTACAGGATTATGTTTATAAATGGGGAATTCTCTATTCAAATATTCTCTTTAATATTCGAATAAAATTTTCGTATACTTCTACTGGTATGTGATAAAATTTGATTACAGTTAACAAGGCAGTTTTTGTAAACATTGTATTTTATATGTAACATATAAATGAAACATTGAAATACAGACAATGATAAGATAAAATCAATTCTCCCGATAAAATATACAATACATTTCATCGATTCCTAAAGCCCATATACCTTAATAAAAATATTGATGATATTTCAGATTATTTCTCTTCCAAGTCATATAAATCTTTGGATTAAATTCAAATGAATATGTCCAAATTTCTGGTTTCATATGTACGATTCACCAGGCACGTGATTAAAATTTTAAGCAGCTTTTTCAATTATTTTCGCATATACACGTATAAGTCATCTAACATTGTCCATTGTTTTATTATGGGATTCCTTTATCAAAGTGCTCTCTAAACGTTTGACAGCGTTCTAATAATCATGCTACACCACATGTATCGAGTGTACGACGGTATTTTAGGTCAAAATAATGCAGATTACGTCTCATTCAATTGTCAAGAATTTAACGTTTGAAATTTTTTCAAACCTACACAGAAACATGAACAAATGCCAAATTTAATGAAGTGCGAACCAAAACAGCGGCGTACGCTCTCAATTCATTGCCTACTTTAACCTAAAATAGTATTGTACACTCGGTATAAATGAATCCATGTAGTATTTGCTTACGTTTCCATAAATTATTTGGAGCTTCACGTTTGTGCATTTAGGTGCTCAACGTAAAACTGCATCTTTGTTGTTTTTTCTTTAAAATAAAATACAACTTAATTTTACAAAATAATCTTTTGAGCTTTCCGTGTTTGATAATTTTTTTATTTTTATTTTTTTGTTGTTGTTTTAAACACATTTTGTGGAACACTAAATTGAATAAAGTAGAGAGAGGAAAACAACCGGTCATATTCAGATGACATGAAACGAGCATTCCCACTTATTTTGGAATTAATGATTATTAAATCGAAAAAAGCGTTGGTTGTGACAGATTGGTTATTTGGTTATTTATTTGTTTGATTGATTTAATGGATTGAATGCATTAATTGGATTAGATGGTTAATTGGTTCATGGATGGTTGACTGATTGTGGTAATTGCTCAAATTGTTAATGGTCGTCGATAGAACTTGATTGAGATATTTGACCAATTGCATTACAAACAGTCTAATTGTTGTGGTGCTGCCGATTTCTACGTAGAGTGTAAAGAAGGCAATATAAACACACATGTGGTCATTATAAATCTTTGTTCAACCGTTGTATAACCCTGAAGAAGCCCCCAAAATAAGGGGCGAAACGTAGGTTTCAGCAACAATTAAGAACATTTGATTTGACCAAAAAATTGTCCCCAATTCCCCGAGAAACAACAAACTTAAATTAAAAACGTAAATCTTGGGACGAAAAAAATTCACTTAAAGATTATTAATGATTATTATACACAGTAGACGCAAATATTGCTGGGTAGAAGATGGTTTGGTTTATTTTTTGCTCGAAAGGAGTCCCTTCTGTGACCTCTTTTATAATAAAACTGTAACAAAGTTTCTTCTTCATTACATTATTCGGTTTAATCATAAAAACTTATTAATAGTAATGCACGAATATAGTTAGAATTTTGATTAACAATATTAATATCGACACACTTTTTCACTCGGTCTCATTTGTTATTTTAATTCTTAATATTTTAGTTATGCTATAGATTTTTCTATTGCTACCAGAATTAACAGGTCCTGTAAAAAATCCTCGTTGTCCTTTTCATTTACTGCTTTCGGTTAATTGTTCCTTAGAAATTATAGATCGTAGTTATTTGTCTTGACTTTCATTTCTGTTAATCCTCTGAGATAGGAGGCACTTTCTTAAATTTCCTTTGCAATTTAGTTTTTTTTTTTGTAAATTATGATTTTTATTTTGTTGTTAATAATCTTTAATTAAATTTCAAACATAATTAAAATCTGAGGCGTTTCAAAATTACAAAATATTCATCTACTGTGTATTAAATGCCCCGTTAATTTATTTTATTAAAACTTCTGAATATTGTCGAAAATTTCATTATCTACTGTTATTTAAGTCGAGTATTAATAAAATTATAACTAAAAGATAAGCTTTGAAAGAGGGTAAGTTAGTTCGTTTTATTGATAAAATCAAATAAACAAATTCGCTCCTTTCTATTCATAACACGAAAAAATTACACTTTTTTTTGTTTGTTTTATATCCTTTTCTTAGGAAAAAATACAACGATGAAAGACAGTACATTTAAACAATTCTTGAACTCTTCGCATTCTATGCTAATGAACTTTATGTAGCTTTCATATTGAAACAAAAAGCCTAACTAATTTACATAATATCGATAGATGTCGAAAAGTACCAACCACGTTTCTGAGTTTATAAAACAAAAAGGGTTTTGTAAGGTAGTCTGCATTAAACAGTTATTATAACTCTTTGTATAATTCCATTAGGATTTCTCATAATTAAGGTCAAGTGTTTTTTTTTGTAATTGTAAGCTGCAGGTTTCTTTAAATCACGTCTGATTGCGAGTCCTAACGAATCCTTTAGAGTCATAAATATTACACTTTAGTTCTTCTTTAAATTGATCTCAATTAAGCAAAGTATGTTCAAAAGTTCTTAAAAATTTTCGAAATTCAATTAATGTTGAATACGTTTCAGTTTGTCATTTTTAAAAATTATTAAAAAGTTCTGGTTTTCCCATCAACCAATTTGAAATGAATTAAACGCTTCGAAATGAATCTTATGAAAACTTTGTCATTGGAAATGGCATGCAATTGGAGATTCTCATTCCACGTTTTCATAAATTTGGAATATTTAAACAAAATTCATAAATCCGATTTCAATTTCTGTAATACTACGAACAAAAGATTTTGTTTGTGCTATGTTTATTAATATTTCAGTAATGATAATCCTCTAGAAAAAAAATAATTTGATCATTTCAGTTCGTCTATAGTATGTGGTAGAAACTTGCGAATGTACATATTTTACGTTCTGACAAATTCATAAAAGCATTTCTCTAAGGAATTCATACAATATGTGACAAAAGATGCATGAAGAAAAACGGAAAAAGTTTTGTGAACAACAGTTTTCAACACTGAAATCTTGTGAACAGTACGATATATAACAAAAATTCCATAACTTTAACCGTCTTATGTATAATATTTATTTATAGTTTAGATAAAAAGTTAAACAAAACTTTATTTTGTTTATGTAATTCGTTTTTTACTTTTGTTTTTTTTTCTGTGCACCACGCAAAATTATATGGTTTAGTTGAGATTACATTCAGGATTATATTGTCTTTATTGTGTGCTCTCTCATTAATCAAAATAGCACTTATAATTCTTCCATTTTCTGTATTATTCTCCTCTTTACAGAAAGTTAATTTAGGTATACCTACAGATGTTACTAATTTTTCTGTTTCGTTCTCTTCAATTTTCATCTGCAGTTATTTTGCCACAATTACTTTAAATCGCTGATTATTATTATTTTTTTGACCATTGGTCATCAGAGAAGCCAAATACATACATATTATCTTTTAGATGTGTTTTTAAGATATTTATGTTTATAGACATGAGACTTCAATATATCAATTAGATGTTCTTTTATATTGTGGTTATCAATATTATTATATAAAAATGAAAGCGATTTTTTTGTCACATTTTGGATTCATTTTTTTTCAAAGAAGGTCCTAACGTGGCCCTTTTGTTAGGTTAGTTCTCAAAAAAAGGACACGTTTGGTGTATAATAAAGTTCCAACAAGTGTTAACACTTGTAGCAAAATTGACTGATACATTCCTTTGTTTGAAGTTCGGGGTATTAAGATTGACATCAAATTTTTGATAAGAAATTTTGATAACTACTAGCTTTCTGCTGCTGGTGGCATTTGAATACTGTTGGAAAACATGAAAGAACGAAAAAAATAGCGACTTACTACTTAGGGCTTCATAGATTATGTCATCTCCCCTTATCCCACGGTGTCAAAATTTACTGTGATTAAAAAAAAACATAACTACTATTAAGATAAGTGCTCTGTGACTTACCCTTTCGATGATGGCGTTTTTAATGAACCTCTCCGATAAGATTGTGCAGTCCTCGAACGCTGACCTTTATGGATGGTAGTGGTTACCATTAATAGCTTACGATTAACAAATTCAATTGACTCACATATTAATTAACCGTAAGGTGTCATTTATTAATTGCGTTTAATTATTTCTTTGTTCACCTAACAATAACAAACTAAACAAAAAATTAAAAACTACAAGGTGTGTTTGGGCGCATGTCCAGGCTATTAAAATTGATACCAACTTTTTGATAAGAAATTTCTATAATTTTGCCAACTTCTAATTTTCTGCTGCTGGTGGTATATGATTGCCGTTGGGAATTATAAGAGGAAAAAAGACTTACTATGTACTTAGGGCTTCTTGGATTATGTCTTATCCCACGTTGTCCAAACTCACTGTGATTCAGAAGACAAACACAGAACTACAAAAATAATTAAAAAAGCACGGTATGTTTTCTGAAAACGTACCCTTAAGATGACACCCTTTTGTCGAACCTCTCCAATGAGGTTGTGCAGTCCCCCAACGCTGATTACCACGGATGGTATTGGTTCACCCATAAAACACAGTCACTAAACCATTAACCACTTCAACTTCAAGCCATTGGCGCTAATAACTTTTATAATTCACAACAACCTTAATTCCAGAACGTGGTCCGAACACAATGACTGAGACACTGTTTCTTCCTTCAATTAATTTGCCAGCTTTGAAAATTTTTGATTATAACTGGTCAATGTCTAGAAGACAACTGATTAGAAAACTTGTAACAAATTGAACAAACGGCATTATACAATTTTGTTTCGTACTTATTATTGCTATCCTCCATGTCTTCTTTGTACCAACGTTACTTTTTGATTCAAAATACAGGGTTATTTTAAAATCCTTTGAAATATTCAAACATCATCCCTGTGGGGAATAAAATATAATAAAGGTATTTTGAAGAGTCAAAGAGGAAAAAAAATTGTCCAAAATTGTAACCATTGTTTGATGGTCACTGGGCAATATATACATTAGCCTTGGTATATGCTTGTTGTGGGTAATGGCCCAAGTCAAAATAGCCATTGTACGTTATAGGGCATAAAATAAATATATGTATTTAATACAGAAAATATATATGT
This sequence comes from Iselma pallidipennis, assembly GCA_037464855.1. Classification (NCBI taxonomy): domain Eukaryota; kingdom Metazoa; phylum Arthropoda; class Insecta; order Coleoptera; family Meloidae; genus Iselma; species Iselma pallidipennis. Next base: position 43,840 of record JAZBHA010000322.1, on the reverse strand, counting down.
ATATTTAAGCTCTAAAAGCCCATCAGGCTCATCGCTGTTTTAACTCTGGTTTTCCATAAACTTTTGTTCCTTTCTTGTACTTTTCCGATTTAATACAGAAAAAGAATCTAAAAAAATTGTCGGTATATTTCGTAGCTCTATATATACCAATTAACGATTTCTTAAGAATAAACCCGGGCAAAGCCGGGTCCATCATTTAGTTTATTATACATCTAAACAATCCTGTTCGGCTACAAAGGTTAATTTCATTTAATTCATTTACTGTCTTACAGTTTTCCGTGATTGTTACTGCTGTGATGTACAACAGGTTTGTCCATTATCTTGAAAGCCTGATTTTTGTCTTAAAGATGAAAACTTTGGCTTTATTTATCAGATAAGAATATCGAATTACACTAGAACATTTTAAAATAAAACATTATTTGAAAGATTTCGATTAAATTCCTTTGATTTAAACAACGTAAAAAATTGTAATAAATTAATTATCAAATTATTTCATGGAAACGATAAAAGCTCTTTTGGCAATTCTACAAGATTTTTTCCCTTTGCTGTCAGAAAAACGTTAAAAAGCGAGTATAAATTCGCCGTACACCTACACATACTCGTATTCAAGCAAAAATGATGGTCATCTTTTTATGAAGGCTTGTTTTTTATTTAATAATGAATTTTATTATTAATTACTTTCATTATAAAGCGACAGAATAGTTTAGAAAGGAATTCTCCTGTAAGTAAAACAAAAAAATATGCATCTAATTTTCAGAGTTAACAGAGTTTGAAGCAAACTCGTGAAACTAGTAGATTAGATCTATAGACTAGAATGAAAATAGTGCGGAAATTATAATAATTAAATTACTTATAATTAACTAACAATAAGCTAGAAATCGAAAAATACCATTTATCGTTGTGTTTCCATTTTGTTACAGGGGACCATTTAGTATAGTTAGAAGATGTATTCATAGACAGACTGGCCAGCAATTTGCTGCAAAAATCGTAGATGTAGCTAAATTCACTTCTAGTCCTGGATTAAGTACGGACGGTAAGTCTAACGAATTTCTAATTTGTATTCTTTTCTCCACTATGTTTTTCAAAATAAAATCTGTTACAGATTTGAAACGAGAAGCGACGATATGTCACATGCTCAAACATCCTCATATAGTCGAACTTTTAGAAACATATTCATCCGAAGGAATGTTATATATGGTATTTGAATAGTAAGTACAGTAATTGTGACCATTTATTTCTTAATCTGTTGTGCGATAATAACAAGCAGTCAATCAATATGAAGACAGAAAAATAAATTTTCTCATACAAGCTTGTTGAGACAGTGAAGATTAATGTTTGTATAGCTTGATTTCATACTTTATTTACATTACTTCAATTTACTTAAGTGATTTTGGTTATATCGAGTGTACAACGCTATTTACTATTTACAGACATTTGTTGACATCTCTGTTTAAGTTCGAATATATTCAGTTGGATTCAAAGGCAACTCTATATCTTTATGTTCATCTTTATCTTCTTCTCACTCTTTAAGGAGTTGCTTGTTCCACTCAGCAAGCTTAGCGGGACATTTATGTTTTCGCAGTTTTTTCGTGTAAAAACCTTTCAAAATCGAAAATTAGGGTTAATAATAGTCAATTGATTGTCAAATTAATGTTTCTTATAAGAAACGGCTATTAGAAAAGAAAAGCACTTCAATGTTTGACATATACGTGTATGCCGTTAAAATATTTATCTGTTTCAGCATGGACGGTTTAGATTTGTTCTATGAAGTGGTTCGAAGGGCATCCTCCGGATTTGTATATAGCGAGGCCGTAGCTAGGCAAGTGGAATTTATCTTATTTTTTTCAAGATGCGAAATATGTATACCTAATTTAAAAATGTGTTCTTTCTTTTTTTATATCAATAGACAAAAATCTAATTTCTTTCGGATCATGTTCTTGCTTTTCTTGAAATTAAATTGTAGGAATTGTACCGAATTTATTGGATATTATAATGGCAATAATTTCATAATCCTCGAAAACTTTCATTTAGTTTCTCCATACTTAATAATGTTGGCTGTAAAGTTTGAATATTTACACAGTAATAATAAAGCATTAACATGCTTAATAAACCTTAAGTAAATGTAGAATGAATCAAAATTCATAAAATGAAATTCACCTGAAATATACCTACGTATAAAACTTTCATTAGGGTATTTAAATCAATATAACCCTGTTCTAACGGCCATTATCTGTTATTTTTATTGTTATCATCATCTCTAAAGTACATGATACTGGACACTCAAGTTGGAAAAATATAGTTTTTAGTTTCAGCATACATTTTATGTTCAAGAGGAAAAAAAACGTTTTTCTTTTTCTTTTTATATCTTGCAGTCATTATATGCGTCAAATTATGGAAGCCTTAAGGTACTGTCACGAGAACGACATAGTCCATAGAGATATCAAACCAGAATGTATTCTATTGGCAACTAAAGAGAATTCAGCACCTGTAAAACTCGGAGGTTTCGGGGTAGCAGTACAGTTACCTGACCGACATTCTACAAATCCAGGTGGTAAGTTGACCAAAATCAATAATTTTAAAAGAATTGTCCGATGACACAAAATTTGATCAGGTTATTGTGTTATAGTGTTTTTTTTCTCAAAAATTCAATTCATAAATGAATACTGAAATGTATTAACCAATTACCGAAATAATCCAATTAAGTTGTAATGTTCTTCTCCAGTCTTTTCAAATTTACTGTACAGTTCTGATACATTTATTTTCATTTGTATTGATAACACCACTGTGTTTCAGGGGTGGTTGTTGCCAAAGTTCGCCGTAAATTTGTTCGGTTTTAGAACTTGAATTATTGCTTTGAACGTATACAACATTTCAATACCGTACGAATGGGGTTAGTGTCTGTCTTGCTAACAAAGAAAAATCCAACTAGAATCAATAGAGAAGCCATTTTCTTTGTACAACGATATATTTTTTTTTTCAGTTTCTACCGATCAATTTCACCAAATATCTGTAATATTTGGAAACCAACCCTTATCTCGTATTTCTCTAGTAGTATTGTCTGTCGTAAAATTACCACACCACCAGCAGCACCACAACCGTCCAAACTATATTCTTATCAATAGACGTTCACCACCTACGAATGTCCATAGTTTTGTCAATTTTGGCCTCTATTAAGGCGATTCAAATTAATCGTTTCAATACATTGCATAGAACAATAAAATAAAACGTCCTAATAGTCTGTTGAATGTCGACATTGACCATTAATTGTTGTTTTCTATCCCCAATTCCTGAATTTTAAATATTGGTTGAGTGTAAACGACTTTTCCATTACGTTATATTCACTATCTAGGAGAAACGATTTCTCTTCGTTCGTTCCATTTTCGTGTTTTTCACGTCGCCGTTCGTTTTTCTTTCCCGTCACGTGTCTTTCGGTTACAATGCTTTCCAAGGCTGAACGTGTATACATAAGGTTGTAATCCAAAGCTTGAATTCTATGTTAATAAAATTTAGCACATAAGAGCTCGAACTCAACTGTTAATAAGTTGATAACTTGATCAAAACTGGTGTTGTGTCATCGAGACAGTTTAAAACATGATGGAAGGGCCAGGCTTCACAACTCATACCGTCAATTAAGACCTATTCAATGGTGGTCGTTAAGTTTTGACCTTTAAAACAGGCGCTCGATACTTCGATTTGTACAATTCAAAACATAGAAATTTCAAATATTTGGTTAGAAATCATTTTTTTTAAGTAAAATTTCGAGTATAAGTACCTTTCTGTCTCTTGAACTATTTCAATTTTGAAACCTTAATTGAAGGTATTGTACTAAAAAGATAGGGGGTCAGGTGAACGTTTAAATAATTGCTACGTTCAATCAAACGAAGCTAATTGTAGCAATTTAATTATCAAATTGGTTCCCTTATCGTCCATACTGTCCGACACACTACTCTGCTATCATTAATAACAAAGGGCGAATGGTAAGGTGAAGAACTGACACATCTACAAGATTACAAGATAGCATAACATCATTTATAGGCGATTTTTTATTTCCATTTTATCTTACGGGAGACGCAATAAATTTTTTTATGATCATATATTGCTTTTCATTGCAAGCAAAGATATCAAAGTTATGAGCCATGAAAATGACGTCCCATTTGAATAATTAAAGTCGGTTTTTGTGTGACTTATTTTAAATTATAGTGTTTTTTAAAATTAGTTTCACAATTATGTATTTAAAAATCTACCACATTTTTGATTAGAAGTTGATAATAGAATAGTATTGTTATGCAAATGGAAGCAATGTACAACGAACAGCTTGAATTATTCCCTGGTAGCATTCTGTGTACATAGATAATGAAAAACGAAGCAAATTGGATCCTGGATTTCATTGTGGATATGCATATGAGAATCTTCTCCCCAAGAGCGATTTTTTGGTGCATTTAATCTAAAACATATTTCTTTATATTCATACTATACTATACCTACAAAAAAAAACAATCTAAAAAGATGGGCGATTTAACCTTAAAACATAATGGATTGATTTCCGTTAATCAACTGTTGAAGAATGAAACCCGACAGTTGGGTTTATCAAGCAAACACAGTTGTAAAAGTTTAAGTTTGCTGACAGCTGACAGGTGCATGCACCAAAGTTGTTTGTATAGATCTAGCCCAATATTAAAATCATTTTATTGCCGATATTGATTTCATTCTATAAGAAGTAGATATTGCACTTGTAAATACCCTGTCGCAAACATCTAATCTGCGCTTTATTGAAAAATAAAGCAACAAGATTCTATTGTTGATGGTATGAGTTGTTGTAGGTTATATGTATTATTACGTTTTTTTTTTTGGCCTCTTATCTATCCCACATTAGCATTGGTTCATACATTATGTGTATGCAGAATGCCTTGTGTCAGAATATCGGACCAACCTCAGTCCTATGGGTCAGCTGTATCTAAAATCTGACAGAGCTGGTAAGCTATGCTATCGCCAGCGCTTATTGCATCTTTATTGCACATGCATATAAATTTGCAAAACGTTACCAACAGATTTCCGTCTTGTATGTAATGCAACAGTAAGTTTTCGATTTTTATTTACTATGTACCTACTAACGGATATTACTTCGTGGAGTACGTCTACTTGTCTAGTTTTATTTTCTCAACTATTCTACGAAATAGTAATTTTGTACAGGTTGTTTGACTGACGTTTTATTAGTTTCCGTATTGCAAAACTGTGTTTTCCTTTGAATTTCGAACTACATAGTTAACAATATTTATAAAAACGATATTATGAAGGGTAAGATTTTTTTCGTATGGCAACCATCAAAAAAATTATTGTAAAGTTAAGGACCATTCTGTGAAATGTGCATTCCAATGGAAAAATTTATTCGGTTCATTGATTTGAAAAATACACTTATCGTAGTTTGTATTTTGATTTTTATTTTTTTTTGCAAAAAAAAGATCTAAATTGCTATTGTTTAATAAAATTTGTAGATGGTCTGTTGGTAATGTTATTATATCCGCTGACCGGAAATATTGCTCCCATTTACACATCATTGTCATTATCATGATCATAGTCATTATTATAATTATATTACACAATTATTGTCATAATTCTGTAGGATTATTAATCTTTTGTTGGTCTATTAAATTTCGCTTTTAATTTTATTATACATACAGTTTATAATGAAATCTTGTTTCTAATTTTGATCTAGGTTCAAGGATAATTAAATTGCTTCAAATTCGAGTCTGTTATCCTTTGATAAACTATATTTTTGTATATTCCTCCTTTGTTATAGTTAAATTTTGTAAAATGCTATGTTATCCTGATAGGATTAAGTTTTGTATCCATAGGTAATTTTTTCCAATTTCTAGTTTATTAAAACACACATTCTTTTGTGGTGTGATTATTCATCTGTCAGTGTTCATTAAAAATGAAAAAAATATTTGAAATTTGAGCGAAAAAACTCCATGTCCTTCAGTTATTTGATGATTGGTTGCGTTGATTCATTTTCATTTTACATTTTCACATTTTGTATGGCACCTCATTGTTTTTTAGAAAAAAATTATTATTTGCCTGTTTCTTTCGCTCTTTCTGTGTTTTTTTTGTGTGTGTGTATGTCTATCTTATGTCCTTTTTATTGTTTAGTTTGATCAAGTTTTTATGATACACATAGGTCGTGTGGGTAGTCCAAGTTTCATGGCACCTGAAGTAGTGGAAAGGCGACCGTATGGCAAATCGGTAGATATATGGGCGGCTGGTGTATTGCTGCACGTCCTCCTATCAGGAACACTTCCTTTCCATGGTAGTGGTCGCAGACTGATGGAGGCTATTTGTAGAGGGAAGTTGCATGTAAGTTTGACATTTTCTTGTGGTTTGTTTCTCCACTATTGATTGGTCTACACCCACAATAAAATTTGACATACGAAGACAAATTGTTACTGTGTTTCTATCTCTAATTTCAAAAGATATAACAGAAAATTACAAATAAGAAAAAGACGTACATTTTGAGAATTGTAATGTTGCGCTTTCGAATCATTAGTTATATTGAGACTTTTCGTACAATATTTGAGTTGGCAACTTTTCGTTTTAAAACTGTCGACATTTCAGTTATTTGATTTGATTTTCTATTCTAGATGGATGGTCCACAATGGGAACTGATTAGTGATAGTGCAAAAGACTTAATACGACAAATGTTAATTGTCGATCCAAAACAAAGAATAACAATACAAGAAGTTTTAAATCATAGATGGTTAAGGGTAATTCTATCAATATCACTTTGAAATATTGTATTTTAACGATTGTTTTTTTTATTATGGGTCGGGTTTGAAAAATTTAGGATCGAGACAAGGGTCTTCGAATCCATTTAGGTGATACTGTTGAAGAATTGAAAAAATTCAATGCCCGAAGAAAACTGAAAGCAGTAATAATGAGTGCTGTTAATTCAAGTAAATGGTATCCGGATGATGATCCAAATGTGGATAGTTTCTCGGATTTTGGAGATGACGAAGTTTCCGCCTGTGGTAAGTCCCTTTTTGACTATATATGTATTTAAAGTCATTATATTATGTTTCAACAGCTATTCAGAATCTAATTCTATCTATTTTATGTTTGACTGAATTAACTGAAAGGTTTCAAACCCAATTTCTCTGAAAATCACAGTTAATTTTATATTACAATGCGATCTATAAATATATTTACAAAAATATGAAAAGAAATCAATTGAATGTTGTTAACATTACAATTACCGGAAGTTTTTGTAGTTCGATGTAATTTTTTGAATTTGACAAAATTTTGTGCGTGATGGTTTCATCTGCTAGGGATAACGAAGCTTGAATAGAAACCCGGAATTTTAAGAGAATTACAAAGGGAAAGTCTTAAATTTCAGCGATGATCCGATAGTTACCATTTTTGATGGTTTCTTAAATGTAAATTTATTGCTTGCGTGTTCTAGTATCCGGAAAAGATGGACTAGATTCCATTAAATTTCAGTACATTTTCCATGATGATCTATAACTGACCCTTCCGCTGTTTTCACAAATTTACTCATATTGAGGAAATGTCCATTATATTGCAGCATTTTTGTTTCGTAAAATATATCAGTAATCAATAATAACGATTTTCATGCTAAAAATGTTCGCTGATAAGTTAAATTGAGCGTAGTAGACTCGTAATTTTAAGAACAGATAAGTGCAAGATTCCTGCTCTTACTTAAATCTACAAGTGTATCTTATTGTTAACAATAGAAATAAAAGTAATGTTATCAATTCTTGTCATGATAAAATCAATGAAATTTATGTGGCTTTTTTACTAATGCAATATTGAAATTATTGCAGTCATAATTCACTATTACGATTTTATTATTGTCGTTTAACTCGCACAGTTTTGACATTTTAGATCGAATTAAATTAAACTTGGTGAGTTATCTTTTGACTACATTATAACGACGATAATCTCCTTTTTAACACAGTATGATAATGGACAATTCTAAATTTTCTTTATCACTGTGAATCGATATTTGTGACTATTATGGGACAGTTTTTAAATACATTGTCTATCTTTAGTAGTTGATCATATCGGGACAAAGTATGGTAAATATGACCATTGTTGTCAATAATGTTGTTTAAAAGCTCAAAAATGATGGGTATTTTCGTGACGAAATATGTTTTTTTTTTCGGTGATGGTTTATTGCAACAATTTTACAAACTAAATCGACGGGAAGAAGAAGTGAAGTGTATTCCAATATGTTTTGGCAATCATTTATTATTATAGGAAGAGCTTAGTTTTGTGTTTAGTGTTTTTACGCCACAAAAATTGTTAAAAATGTTTTGAAGACCATTCGATTACACTTATATGCATTATTTTGTGATTTAGTGGGTAGAGCTAATAGAAAATTACAGAAAAATAAAAGAGAAAAGTTGCTTTTATAATGTTTGTCGATTGGACTTTTCCTTATTATCAAACCAAATCTTTCGACTTAATATAAGTTTTAGATTCGTTTTTATTTTTCCACCAAAAGCTATTACGTTGGTTGGTTAACGAAAAATATATTACAGTGACATTTCTGCTTTTGAATTGTTAAAATACGGCTAGAAGCTACAGAATTTCAATAACACATAAGTTTTTCTCAATCGGGTAATAAAACTAAAAATAAGACCATACGTATTTCTTCGAAGAAAATTCACCCACATTTTGCTCGCGATTAAATTATTTATCATAACATTTTCAAATAAAATACAAAAGACGAATTATTTTAAGTAGTTGCAAAGTACCAATCTTTTCTGCGTCTTCATTTACCGTGAACGATCAACATTTTCTTGAATTCCGGAAAGCAACAAGTAAAATACTAGAAACTCTATCTATTCGTTCCTGAAAATATCCAGACCAAAGTAAATAGGTATTTTGAGTAAAAAATTTTCGGAATTCTGAAACTGTTTCAGTCGGTTTTCATCATAAATTAATCAAGGTTTTGAATGATTTCCATATAAGGTATGTGAGAAACTGGAATTATTAGGTTCTGATCTATTCGATGATGAAATTATTATATGTATAGAAGTGGTTTGGTAGCCCCTTTGGCACTAGCTAGTTTACCATTGTTTTTGAATGACGATAAGACGTCGTTAACGGAAATGGATCGGGGGTGGTGATGATGTTAGTGGATGATTTTAACAAGGACAAGCAATGTAAGGTCCTTGAGCTTTGTTCGTGAGGTGACAACGAAAAGGTCGATGAAGTGTAAGCATAAAATGTTGAAGACCGTTGCTAATATAATCGAATCGTTCATTGTTTATAACAAAATAATAATACTGAAGTAATTGTCTTGGTAAATTTGCTGAAAAAACCATTTAATGAATTGATGAGAGTTTTAAAATATACGTTTAAAAAACCTATAATGAAATGGATAAATTAGGATCTGTGGTCATAATTTTTGAAGCCTTCTTTCCCAAAAGATAAATCGTCTGTTTTTTTTTTCTTAACGGGGTGTGTTGGATAGTCAGTGGTTAATTGATTACAAATTAATGATGCGTCTTTTTTTTTAATTTTTGCTATAATTTTTTTCAAATAACTTTGAAACTTTAACTCACAAAGTAGTTGCAAATTTCACTTTGGATAACTTTTACCTCCAGGTAGCTTTATTGTGTGGGACGAAATGTATTCAGTATTTATTGAAAAATCAATAAAACTTTAAAAACCACCAAATTAATAATGAAAATACTATGTTTGCGATACTTTGAAAGGCGAATTTTGTTAAAATTTTTCCTTCAAACTTTTATAAAACATCTCCAATTATGTGCTAAAGGACTGCCGGTCTTTGGTATGTTTTTGGATTTACAATACACTCATAAATTACCGATAACAAATAAAATTTAATAATAACAGGTTTTGTTTGTTGATTTTAAGTTTGTAGCTTTTGCCAGTAAACAAATTAATAAAAACCAGAATTGTGTAGGGAATGTAGGGATCGTCATGGTAATAAGGAGGGTGGTTTTGGTTGAGAACAATAAGTGATTTTCGTTTACAAATCTGATTGTTGAATATTCCAAATACTGTGTATATCGTATAGGTTTACGATTTTATTTAATTTGGCATCCATCCAGTCTAAAGGTTTCAATTATAAACCGCATCAGCTACGTTTATCTCTATCGGATGAAGATAATGGTTCGCTTAACAATGTTTTATGTTGATAAACAGTCTATAATACAATTGTTAACTTACTTTTTTGTTAATGAAAATATGTACATGTTTTAACAATGTCAACAATTACGTTACTTGTCTTGAGTGCCAGTAATCTTAGAATTATTATTAATTCTAAGAAAAAACGTTGTTTAAATTTTCTCATATTTTGCAAATTTGATCATTTTCTCATCATTTTTCATTATATACAAAATGAAATTGTTAAACACCGAAAAAATCTCATCATAAATGGAAATCACGCGTCTAGTTACAACACTTTTACATGATAAACTGAACACACAAGTTTTATTAATAAACTCATCACGCAATCTTATTAAATAGGATCCTTTATGGTATATATGAAGGAATATATTTTTAAAGGGTGTGCCTCTACCGAAAATTCGATCATGTATCCTCAGGAATTATTGAAAATACAGAATAATTTAGTAAATAATTAGATTTATAACAAGTTTTTTTTTTGTATGACAGAATTAAATTGCGGGAAAAAATTTCAATACACGATAAAAACCCGGGAAAATGTATTCATATTTTTGTCCTAAAGCTAACATTTAATATTCAGTGGATGTGATAATATTATTGGATTTTCTATTGAAGTAAAATAGCGTAGAGATAAAATTTTCAATAAATATACTGCAATACAAAGTGAAATATAGTATTTTGTAAGGAGTGCTATCAAAATGGGCAATTGTTATACATCATTTTAGACATTGTTAGCTTTTGAGATATTAACGTATTTTATGTATATCACCATCACCATTTAATGTCCGTTAGAAGGGTCGGTGCTATGGTGTTTGGCGCCACCCCGGCAAAGCTCCATTTGACTCCCTACTTAAATTCTTAACAGTTTTATTGTGTTCTCTTTAGGAACGATTTATTTCATTTCTTGTGTTTTTATTGTGTTCATCGACACCTCTCATATGTTGGCGCCCCTAAATCTTGCTTACCTCGTATTTCGCCGGCCCTGCACTGCTGCAGATTAAGTTTTGCTTTTTTCTCTTTCACTACAATAACTATAAGAAGCTGTGTTTCTTTACTTTGAACGAATTAGTTTAGTTGTAGTAACAATGGAGCTGTAGTTTTGATAAAATAAAAGCTCTCTGTAAATCTTAACTCACATCTATTTCTTTTTACACTTTTCACCAAATAAGATGTGTATTTTATCTTTGTAAGTTTCTTTGTTAAAAGTATTCTATTCTGACTAGTCTACTATTCCAGGCACGTTTTTAGTTTCTTACATTTATCTCAAGTTTACCCAAGTTGTTGATCGTGTGTGTGTGTATATACATATACATATACATATACTTTTGTTATAATTCTAACATAGATACGTCTATACATTTCAAAAATATTGAAATTCTACTATACCTATCTATTTTGAAAATATTTACTTATTTGAAATGCAAAAATTGTGTTTACATTCAATTCATTCTGTAAAGACAAAATTTAAATGCACGATCATTTTGTTGTTGAAGACTTTTTTTTCTTTCACATTCTCATTTCATTAAGTACATTTCGTGTGACCAAACAAAAACTTGTTTGCAATTCTCGCTTTACAAAAGCAAGGTGATTACATAAACGCTTATCATTAAAATGGTGTCGCTCGTTTTGAGGAGTAATGTTTTTAATTTATGTTGGCGTGTAGCTTCAGGACAAATGGTAATGGAAAAAAGAAAAACAAATTGACGTTGAAAACACATTAGAATGGTAATGGTAGAGAAAATCGACTTTACATAAAAATAAAATGAAGATATTTCACGTCTGACTTTAATAAATCTTTTCATAATTCAGAGACTTTAGGCGCATCCACCATTTTTATACAAATACCTAATACAGTATACAAAGAACTCCGATAATTCGATATAATTGGGACCAGAAGGTTGTCAAATTATTCAAAATTACGAACTACAGAAAAGCTAAATAAAAGTCAATTTACAATAGAATTCTTTCTAAAATCGGTGAAAAATCCTATATTCGTACGCATCATAATTATAAGATCTGAAATCGACACGCCATGGAACATTTCAAATTTATCTAGATTCGGGGAAGTATTACTGGCGAAGGCCAGTTTTTCAATTCATCGAGTCCTTCTAGAGTTTTCTATAAATGACAAACTCTCATTAAAGACCACCTCTTTACTGGCCAAGGAACTATTTATGAGACGACACGCTCAATTTTCTTTAAATTAATCTTTTAATATTTATTTTATTTAAAATTATTTTATCTGCTCTTTTTGCGGTTCTTCTACGCCTATGTTTATACATAGATATAATAGATGGACATAAATTAATCCTCATTTGTTGTAACAAAACTGGTGATGAATTGTAATCGTGTAGGTTGTAGTTTCTGCCTGATCACACATATCTCTTCTGGTTCTATACCTCCATTTTACAAAGAGTATCCTCCTCTATCATGAATAAATTTTATGACCCAGCCTCTTGTTTTCAACCTGTTGATTTATCGTTTGTATGTTTTCAGCTGTATCCACAATTCTGGACTCACTGGACGACATCTACTGCCTACAGGAATCGCAGCCTGAGGAGTGCGCGCATTTACTAGTATTACTTGAAGATACACATTTACACGTTCTTCTGGAGGTAAGTGTGTAGAGTGTACGTACATAGCGAATATGTAAATGGGGGACAAGTGTTCTTGCTAGTTTTCCCAAATTATTATAGAATGAGAGTAGCAGTCATCAACTACTCATCCTCATCACTTTAGTTGGAGAGGCATATTTGGATTTCTCTAGAGAGGGTATAGAAATTGGAACGGTCTGTAACGGTAATTAATTGGGATTCGGGTGTTAACTTATCTTCTTATCGTACAATTATCAGTCGTTGTAGACGAATTTGTTTCCATAACATCGAGCATAGTGTATAGGTATATTGGCACTAGAAATTTTAAAACATAAACCATGCAAATTGCATTCAATATCATTTCATTCAAATTTCCTGGCAGTTGATATCAATTCAGTTGTAAATTGGTACTAAAGTATATCTCTGTGTCATGTGGTTTCTTATTAAGTGATCCTTGGCACAGTTTCCCTCTTTTCGGCAACGATTTAACCTCTCAAAATTGTCGACGTTGCCGTCGATTAGGAACCGTAAATTGACAATGAACTAACCCGCGCCGCCACCACCACCACCACCACTACTACCTCCTCTATCACCACCAACAACACTACTATCACCACCAAGCGACTATGTTCCTTCTATGACCGACGTTGCTTTCATCGACCTAAATCCGTACAGATGATCGGGGATGAATTTTTTATAAAACATGAAACCCTATCAGTAAATCTTTGATAGTAATGTACTGATTGTTGCTGAAATCGTCACTAGTATTTTGGCATGATTCGAAAAAATTAATTAAATCATATTTAATTCACTAAATTAGATCATTATAGATTAAACAAAAAATATTTTTTTAATTAGAAACCTATTTTTGTTACAGCTGTTTGATAAAATTGCTAGTAAAGTTGCGACGCCCATACGAGCGCCACCTAGTGATGCTGTACAAAGAGCTCGCGACGCTGCCGACGCACTTAGGGAATTGGAACACCGACGTGATACTGATCATAGGGATTTACAGGAATTGCGAGATCTACTATGCCGACCTCATTTCAAGGTAAGTTCCGAGCTTTTGTTATATTTTACAGCCGGAAAATAGAGGGTGCTGTCAATAGGGGTTCAAAAACGCAAAGCTTTCTAGATGCCGTCGGGGCCGTCGGCGGAAGTTAGAAAGCACGGAGCTTTTCACAACTAACTGCGCCATCTTTAGTCTAGTGGCATTTTATGGATTTGAATGGTTCCTCCAATTGTCCAGAATTCGTTATTTAAATTTACATAAAATACGATCATTCTTTTTGTATTCATGCGGCGGTTAGCAGAATACGTTTTTGAATGAATTTTTTTGTTTTTGTGTTGCAATTTGAGAACAATTGGAGCTTTTTGTGGCTTCATTAGGTATTTTCTCTGTAATTATATGAAAAATTCACGAATAAATGCATCTAAAATTTCATCCTCATTGGAATTAGGCTCTGTTTTTTTTTCCAGAATATTTCTAATGTAAATAAATACTGACTTCTTTGTGCAGGAATTAACGATTCCATCCCGTTTGCGGATATCTGTTTACTAATTTATTTATTTGTTATTCCTTTTCGTAGACAAAATTAGTGAAATTGGTAAAAGTAATCAATAGTAGCGCCAATTTTAATCTGGCAATAGCCATGAATAATTACTGTGAATTTTTCAAGGGACCTTTCAGAACGTTACTATTTGGCAAACTCAGAGATAAGTTTTTCCTCTTTCTCTCTATCTCTCTTTAGTTCAGTTTAGGAATATCAATCACGATGCTACAGTACCGGTGAGTTAGTGTGGTCGTAGTAGATATTTTTCATCACTAGTTGTCCAAGTTTATGCTGAATTCGTTCTTCTTTCGTTCTTTTGCAGTTTTTCTTTTCAATTTACGTCAAAATCAAGTTTCCTATTCAATTGAATTTTGAGAAATAGTTAGAAGAACATTTTATGAGTTGTAGCAGAACAGGAAGAATTTTTTACCAATTAAAATATAATCATGACAATATAAAATATTCAACTGGTTAAATATAAAAATTAACGTTTTTTTTTGCCCTGGAATTCTATAGTGTTGGTTGACGAATGATTGATGATGCTGGATTTTACCATTTCTTTTTCATCATAATTCAACATTTATCGATTCTCATATTCATAAGGTGAAACTCGAGTTTCGCTCTCTCACACACACACGCCCACACAAAAAAAAAACGAAAAAGAATTATGAACTTCAAACCATGGATCATTATAATTTAGCTACTTTAATCCTTACTGGAACAGATTTTGATTGATTGATTAATTTTCTTGATAGAAAGTGTTTAATTTTTTAAATGTAACACTCCATAAATTTTATTTCGACAGAAATCGTCGAATTTTTTTGTTACGAAAGAAAAAATCATTTATATGGAAAGAACTTATTAGATGAGACGTGATTCTAGTAGCGACGTGGTGGTTTTGAAAATTACGAGCCAAGGTGGTTGTTGTACTGTGCCACGAAAGTGCCACAAGGCAAATCTCTAGGATATGTGTGATTTATGAGTTGATTCTTGTCTTTTAACTTGGATGCAACCAAGCTTTTCGACTTTCAGTTGAAATTTACAGAGACTTGTATAAAGAACAGTCGAGTTAATGTGGAGTTAGTTTAGTAGACATTTGCTAAAGAGAAAGGTAGGAATATTGTCTTGGTGAAAACTTGGCAAAAACTTGGCTCATTATTTTAATATAACAACAACACATGGGATAGATCTTCTTCGCAATATTCATTAATTGTAAATTTTTATTTCGTTAAATGGTGTCCGTCGACATGTTTCTACGTTACTGATTTGTATGATTTGTTGATATATTCTTGACTATTTGTGAGTGAATTAAGCATAATAACTGTAAAATATGATCCATATAATTCAAATTGAGTTCAGTCTGTTGCTGACATCGTATACCTGACACAATTCGCATACACGTTTCTAATGATTTGTTAACAACAGTTAAATTCTCTTCAGTATAAACTATTATATTATTAGAGCCGTTGCTTTGTGAACTCTACTTCTGTTTATTTAATCAATACCAGTTACGTAATTTTTGTGTGAAAATTTAACAAAAATACACAAGTCTCCTAGTTTATAATTCAGTTTCGACATGTTATTTGATCATCATCAGCATTTCAATGATGATGGTCTAATGATATACCGAAACCGGTCTGTTATTGTTTAAGTTATAAAAATTGAAATATCTGTCGTGATAAAGGTAACGCAACATAAATATCTAAACGCTTAGTTTCTATTAAATTTGTTTTTCTCTTGAGTTCTTCCTAATGTGACACTCTCCTGTCTCCTTACATGTGTAGCTTTGTTAAGTATTTTGAGACTTCGAAAGTTTTCCCGCGAACTAACATATCGTGTAGGGTTTTATTTTGAAAAACAATTTTCTCATGTATTTTTCAGTTTATTGATTTCGAAAGAAAAAAATGTGCACATTTACATTTAGGCATTTTGAGAATTTACAGAAACTGTTCGAGAATTATTGGACAATGTATCAATAACTACACGGATTGTTTGGAATTTTCGGTTTCTAGCTCAATCTCTAAAATTCCTGTCATTGTAGTAATTGTACGTATGTGTTATCTCAACGAACAACAAAAGATCAAAATTGGCTGTTGTTTTGTAGTTTTATACATATTATTCGTCACAAACAACAGCTAGCTGTCTCAACAAATACAATAGTAACAACGAATGTGTATTTAAACACATATTCGTCTATGTATTTACAATAAATTGTTCATGCTTTCATGTGCTGTGTAAATGTTGACTTTTCGTTAAGAGTACTAGAATGGATACCGAAGACGTACAAAAGTTTACATTATTTGTCTGTGCTTTCCTTGATAATTAGATGATAAGATTATAAATATTATAGAGCAGATATATTCATTTAATAGCAAAGATTTTAAAGTGTTGTAACATTTCTGTAATCAATTACCAAGTTAAATTTCGACTCAACGTGTGCAATAAATGACTGTGAAGATTTACGACAACTCTTAATTTTCTGTTGTAAAACTGTCTTATACCTTGACGTTTCCGTCTATATTTTAAAAGATAGTAGGTATTTCTGCAAGCTGACTTTTGATAATCCATATCAATTTGCCAAGGCACACTAGCTTGTGTTAAATGACAGTATTACGTAGTTTAACCTGAATAATTTACTTCTCTACTCTAGCACGACTGTGCACCTATTATAACGCAATTTCGTGTCTCTACTCTTAAGAGAGACGATTTTAGTTTTCATTAAATTGTAGTATAGAGTAAAGCCGGAATTAAAACATCCTTCCGTTAAGTTCACAAAACCGTAAACATATAACTACATACTATACCTATACATATGTACATATATATTTATGCATAAGAAAGAGTTGTTAGTATATGTAGATGGATGGGATTTTAAGTTAATTTCCATTTGGACGGTGAAACGTTATTAATAATGATGCTGTACGAAAACTGTTTGCTTATGTATTTGTGTATGCGTAGGTGGTTTTGTGTGTGCCGAATATCAATTCTGCAAGTTGGTTGCTGAAACAGCTGTTCAATACGATGAATTGAAGAGTGCCAATGTTGAGAACCGGCGAACAAGTTGAATCAATAATGAAAGCTATTTTTTAAGTAAATAGCTGTTCGATTAATTATTATTAAAAATAGCATTTAAACTTCTGTTCGTACTTCCATATAGTTGCAGATCCTAGAGATAACCATTGTAATATATTGAAATTTTGGGCTAAAAGATTTACTTTTGTCGTCTGCGGAAAAGTGCGACAGCTGCAACGAATGAGCAATATCCCTGAGTTGTATCGAACCAGATTAGTGATTTTCAAATATGCTTTTTTTTCTTAAAACAGAACAACGTGTGTTATTCTTGTACACCTTTTTTTATTCAAGTTAATACAATCATGATTGACGACAGAGGTCAAATAGTGATGTTCACACATAAATAATTTGTTTGATAGATGTCTTTTCTGATTGCTTGTCTGGATAAATGGAGATTGATCTTTTGCACGCTCGTTGCGAGATTTCCTGTTTAGATGAAAGTGCTGATCTCGCAATGGAATTAAGGGAACTTAAAGGATAATTGATAAGGACAGTTCTGATCGTCGATTGATTTTGTCCAGTTCTTTTCAATCTAACGGTTAAAACGATTTACTTTAATAATAATCAGTCTTCGATGGTAATTGTTTTAGTTAAGTAATGAGTTTAAATTATTAGAATTTTTTACTTTTTTTACTTATTGGGCATTCATTTGCCGGGTTCTGTTTTAGAAGGTTTTTTTTTTTAAATTTATAGGCGTGAGAATTCTGGTAATGTGCGTTAATGCTTTTGCATTTTTTACAAGATTGATTCTTAGTGAATGTGAATAGTGTTGGTCTAATGGACGAAATACCGTTTTGATGAGAACAAGAAATCGAGAAATTTGTTCCTGTCTGTCTTATTCGAAAAGCTATAACTATTAAGTTTTTCAATTAAAGTCTCTAATCAAATTTAGGTCATGAAATTAAATTTGTATTGAATGAAAATAAATCTTATTTGTTTCCCAACGGAAACTGCTTTCTGAAGATGACTGATAAGTGTTAAGCAAAAAATTACTGACATTGTGGAAATGGCGAAAAGGAATTTTTCTCTTTGCTAATGACCGATCGTTTCTTTTTTGTCTACTTTTCGTTTTGTTTAGTTTTTTCATGGGGAAAGCAAAAACTTAAATCGCACATCTCGTTGTAAACAAGCGGGCGTGTAAATTGCTTCTTTTCAGTGACATTTCCAGCACTACCACCACCGCCACCACCGTCATCAACACCACCATAACTAGCAGCATTATGATCGCCTTCTGCTGGGAGTAGTGCCTACCCCCTGATAATCGTGTGAGTACGGCGTTTGGCGAGGTGGTTTTAACGCAGCGCCGCGGCGCGGTCGCTAGCGCCCTATGCCAGTACAACTACTAGCTACATCAGTACGGCAGCGAGCTCCCGGAACGTCGTCGCTTACCGTCACCGAAAATCCTTCAACATTGACGGGGGTTTATATGAAACACGTGCTTAACCACCACCGGCATAGTGTTGTATGTGCAATGTCCTGCGTGGACTACTGTAATCAACAACGTCGAGGGCAGATCGCGCACGGTCGCCAAACCCCGAAGAGCCCCCGAGTACTTTTACAGCCATTGCCGCCGCCTCCGCCATCTTATAATTGGGCTATATTCGCAATTTAACGTCCGAACATCAGCATCGTTTATGACAAAACGTATCCTGCCACCACCTGTTATATGTTTCACGTTCTAATCTAATTTAAGGTACTGCTGGTATAAGTCGCAGGAAATATGCAGTGGCGGCGGTACATTTATCAAATGCCTAGCACGATGCGAACGTGGTTTGAAATAATAATACCTATATATTAAGTGTGAGAGAGAGAGAGATCACCAATTGAATCCGTACTAGTAAAATATCGGCTCTTTGAACGAATAGGGATGCAGATAAATTTGTTGCTTCTCAGCATCTAGCTGTGTGCATGTGTTTTTTTTTCGCTTTATTTAAGCTCTGGAATTTGGTACCTATTATATTGATTTTACTGTTCTGCTCCAGACAGCATTGTTACAACAGTCGCGGTTCCGCAAATGCCATTCATATTTGTAAACATTTTCCAAAGTATGAAAAATATTTTTGTTATTTAAAAAAATATATATTGATTTTAATAGGAGAATGCTATTTTGAAATTCATTCTTTCAACGCTTAGAAACTTTATTTTGACAATCAATAATCGAGATCAGAAACACTCGCATGCTTGACAAATGACAATTTCTACTTTCTATTATGGACCTTTACTCCTTTGTTTTTTGTAGAATTTTTTCTTTTACAGCACGACTGTATAAATTATATTACTTTTCTAGACGTTGGTTATTTAACAAAATAAAAAATCCATGCCTATAATAACTAATACTGGATTACTGAGTAATTTTCTTCATAATCTTTGATAATATGAGCAAATTTATTGTTGAATTTCCCCACTCAAAGTTTTCTCATACAAAAGTTAGATACGTTAGAATTGATAATGATAGTGGTGGCGACCTAATATTTATGACTAGATAGAATTTTCCTTCTGTTTTTGTTAGCCACTCTTTAATTCATTGGTGGCCTTTAAACCTAAGTTGGCCCCGAGTGAAATCCCCTTGTCCAGTGCGGTCCGTTTATTTCTTTTTTTTTATATGCAAATTATAGCGGAATTTTCCAGGTACATAGGCGAAAAGAGGCCGAGGCTGGAGTGTTGGGTAGAAGTTTACCTGCTGTGGACAGTGAAGAAGCCCCTTCTTCACTTTGTACTTTTTTGTCACTGTTGCCCTTATACATATAAAATCTCTATAAAGTGTTCTCACTCCCGCCCCGGCCTATTTTCGTATATGCACCTAGAACCTGCCTCTAACCAGTATATAACCCAACATCCATTAATCCGTCCATTTCATTAATCCGTCATACCCTCCATCCTGTCACTGACGGTTTAGCCAGGTTCTACTGTATTATAATCCCCGTCTTCTTTTGCACTTCTTTCCTAATCCTCATGAGGATTAGGAAAACTGTAGGGGAAATGTTTATTCATCGTATCTATGAAATATTTGTATCTAGAATAATGTCGATTGTACAAAGATTGGGTATAATTGATTGGTTTGTAGTATCGCTGCCTATATATTAGTGCAACTGTAATAATTATAGAGGAGATCTATCATTGTTGTGCTGTCAATGCTCTTGTTATTAAATGTCATTGCAGATATGCTGGCCAAACTTACATTATTGATCGTTCTCTATAAACATGATAGGAATTCGTAGAATTTGAATTTCAGTCCGGATATGTTGTTTATCTTTGTTTTTATTTTTTCGTAGTGTGATTATTTTGTAAATTTTTTTAATTATTATTAAAAAAATAACCGCGTTAACCAAATTTTCCACTGAATCTTGTGCAAAAATTTTTATTTCTAGCGTTGAAGAATATCCCTAATAGCAAACGTGTTGATTTCAAAGCTAACGGATAAAAAGATTATTTCCACTTTCGAATATTCCATATCGAGAAAAGTTGAATTTACTTTTTTTGCCAAAGATGTTTGAAAAAAAGCTTGGGGAAATAGGCTCCGTTTAAAGGAAATAATGTGATAATAACACTGTGATACTCCTGGCGAAATAAACTCCAAAAGTACTATTTAACACGTATTTTCTTAATTTTCTCAACGTCTAAATAAACGATTTTGTTGATTATAAATATACTAGATTAACATTCAACAAACGTTTTTTTTTTAATTATTTTGCTCCACTTATAATTTTTATTTGATAGAATTGATTATGAAAGATAAAGTAATTTTCTTAAATAAAAGAAAACAACATTTTCCCTTAGGACATTGAATTGAATGCGACAAGATATAATCAGGCCTTGTTTTAACAAAGTTATAAATTTCTTCTAAAATACTGTTTAATTTCTTTTGTAACTACAACAATAATTCTTAATTTTAAAGGTTAAACTGATATTTTCATTTTAAATTACAAAACTTGTTTTAATCTTATTTTAAAAGTGTAGGTACAGAATTTTTTTTTGCTTTTTTAATTTAGTACCAACGAATTTCTGGTGTTTCTAGGTGTTGCTCGATTTTAAGTTCATTTTAATTAAATAATTTATAGTCCCTTTTTATACGAAGTTAATTTTGGTGTTCAGCTATATTTACCTTTATAATTTTCGGTAACGATGCGTCTACACTGGCTCGGGCTCGAACTTGTAAAGTTAAATCCCCATATCCTCGTGCCTGAGGCTCAAGACAGTTCATTTTAATGCACACTTTTTATGTGATGTTTTCATCAATTTTCATCGTCTTTATTCCCTTACTGCTCATTTCAGTTAACATTATCACGTTGTTATTAATGAAGTTTAATTACTTTATAAATATTAATTGGCAATCTATATAGATATGGGGTATTGCGAGTTCGAACTCAATCTGTTATGTTGCATCTGAATAGTTCCGGATCAATGTCGCCTCCATCTGTACTTCCTAATATTCTCTCTCTACTCATATATAGATATAGAGATACATTTTGACGTAGATTCGCATCCACTACTTTATTACCCTTTCTTCATCCTACCGCTACCACCAACATTTGAGATTTATGATGCTATACAACAAATCTCGCCACGTCCATTCGATTTAATTCAGGGTTACAAAAAAATAGAAAAACAAGAAAAAAATATAGACATATAACCACATCAAACTGATGTGCGGTGTCGTCACGGTATTTTTATGTAATTCCATATTTTATCATTACTATTACTATTACTTACCGCCATCAAAGTAATTACTTTAAATTAGAAAAGCTATGTAGTAAAATCGAAAACGGTAATGTTACTGAATAACTGGAATAACTCTTTTTTCTTGATCAGATCTGGCAAATAAGTAATTTCCTGTTAATGGCCCTTTCGACGATCCTTTTAATGAGCTGGCACTGAGTTTATACCTTTTCCAAATAAAGTTTCGATTCATTGAATTATAAGTAGTTTCCGGTTCCAATACATCTAATAATTTACGTACAGTCTCATTGGAATGTTGTTGGAAGCTTTCGGGGGAGTGTTTTCGTTAACGATCTAAAGATGCCGCATCGTTTACATTTCGTACATATCATGAAAGCTCAAATGTTGTGTAATTGGATAATTAGATTACTAACTTTGAATTGATATTGTATAGTTGGTAGTTGGTATGATAATACTACTTGTCTATAATCCAGCAATAGTGTTGTTGTTAGGTCAGTTTCAATTTACCTTAAAATCAGTTTAGATATTCAAATAGAAGCTTTGTTGCCAACAAGTTGAACAGGTGAGCAAAATCTTGTGGTAGAGAGTAGGTATTGATTGAGAAAACTCTATTCTACAAAGGTACAAGGGCAGAATGTGTTTTGTTTTTGTTAGCTTATCCTCAACGGCTTTATTTGATGGAATTTGCAATCGTCGAGGATATTAAATCGAATCCTTTTTCTGTTTCTACTACTCTGCATATATAAATCTATTATCATCATATCTTTTATTCACTTTACTGGTTCAATAGTTATTACTCTTTCTATCAGATGAAACAAAAAACAAATACTTTATCTATAGTCAGTTTTATGAAGCGTTAATAATTATTGTTGTTTCGATGTATTTTCTTTATGGTCGATTTAGAAGTTTATCGTTGTGAAGATTTGAATAATCATATTATTGATTCGTTTGAAAATTAGGACTACATGGTTACGGTTTTTGTACAAGAAAGACGACTGTTAACTCTTCTTCTTTTTGTTCATCTTATCCATACTATGTATTGTCCTGTCCACAACTAAGTCTTTTATGATTTTTTCAGTTTGTCGCTGTTAATCTTTGTCCATTCGATCTCTTTCACTCTAGTTGTGTAACTCATTTATCTTCATGTGAGCTTTATTTTTCATTTTGGCCCTTTATTCCGGATCTAATATTTAAGACTCTGTCTTGACGTTTAACTAGTTATTTATTTAAACATTTTCTCGAATGATAAGACCATTAGTAAGTCGTTCATTATATAAAAACATACTACATATATTATTTGGAATTCATTTAAATTTTTAAAAGAGATTTCAATAATGTTGAATTTAAATAGGAAAATGCAAAATTTTAAGATAACAAAAATATATACTTGAATTTTAAATAACTGGATCTGATGGAACGTGATCACATCAAGAAATAAGTACATATAAGAATGACATTATGAGAACAACAGCAAATACAAAGGGAATATGTACATCGATAAACATAAATTTCAAGATATTTCCATAAACTAACATAGTTTCAGAGAAAATTTCTACATATTTCCACTCGTTTCTAGTTATATTTCTCCAAACAAATTACTTTGTAATTATAAATGCAAATTTATAATTTACCATTTCACTATTTTACACCATGAATATTTGTATCTATAATAATAATGTTGTCTTGTTTGATTATAACTTTAACCATTTAAGTCCTCTGTGATTATTCTACTGGTTTTCTCTGTATTTCTACAAACCATTCCCTAGTCTAATCAGGTTCAAATGTTTAACGATTCGTCCTTTCCATTTAATTTGTTTCAAGTGAACGAAACCACCATCAAAACAACATATAAAACACAAGTCAACATTAAATGTTTTTAGTGTACATTTACGCATAAAATGCTGGATGAGGCTATTTATACATACAGTATGTATACGTAATTGGCTATTTATACATACTGTAACACGGCTAATGACGACATTAGGCCGGCTAAGGGCGAAAATAACCCGAAATCACAAAAAGTAAAGTAAATGGTTTATACAGACACCCCTCGCTCCGCTACGCTCCGCTCGGACCAGGCAAAAACCTGTTACAGTATGTATAAATAGCCAATTGCTTATACATACTGTATGTATAAATAGCCACTTTCTAAAATGCTTGCAATATCAAATGAAAGAGAAAAAAAAACACGATTACGTATTAACTAACTTTGTTATTATGTTTGAACATCAATTCTTGACAGGTTCTGCTTGTTTAATTAGACTTACGATGTTAATGACTTCAACTTGTACCCAAGTAAATCGTTTTTGTGCTTTTGGAAAGTTTACTTTATCTTTAAATAGTTCTCAGGTGTGTCAGATAATTACTTGTCAAGTTCCATATTTGGATTTCTGAGATCGTTGTCCTTGGTGTTAGGTGCTTTAATTTTTTTTTTTGGTGAAAAGATAAAATAGTCATTGGTGGAAAAGAACTATGTATTAGGATATTGCACAAAATGGTAGGTGATAAGCTTTGGCGAGTAATGAGGTTGTGGAAAATTTGATCGTCCCTGATGAGTTTTGAAGTTTTGAAGCGTACAGTTTTCTAAAATTCACCCTTTAAAATTTATGTGGTAAATCCACGTGGAAAACTCTCTCTTTATTAAGTGACAAATACAGTGTGAAATTATTGACTGGACTTTGTGGAAGTTTTCGAACAGTAATTACAACAAGCATGTGCAGTAGCCTAATTGTTGTTTATATGCTCGCCGCATTCATTAAAAATTTCAAAAACAGTATTTTCGAATATCTTACTTCTACCAAAACTAATGCAAGAAGATCTCTATTCTCAGTTTCTCATTTCTTAACAACTAACATATTTTTCAGTATTTAACGGTGAATCCTTTTTAGTTTTTAAATATTTTACCATGGGTAAACTTATAAAGAAGATAATAATGATAATAATTTCGGTCGTGTAGTAGACAGCCTGACCAATTTTGAAACGTTGATTAAAGAAGCATCACCAAATTTTTGAAATAGCCTCTGACCCGTCCTTTGGGCCAAATAATTAAACCCTTGGATGTCTATAATAAAACCAGAAGCCCTGTGGACGTGGGACGTTGGTAAATAAATGAAGCGAGTTGATTGTGGAACTGATAATATATATTATCAACCGTTACCATATTTATCTTTTTTCTTTTTTATCCTACACGATATAAATAATAATTGGCGAATCATAAAATCTTTAGAGAAGGCGTAATTTCAAATGTACTTTGGGACTTTATTTTATAAGGCAACCCACGTATTGACATTTTGCTTGATATTCCGGTATTCTTATTTTTACGTTAGCACATTCTGCTTATTTTTTTGTTATTTTTTTTTACATAAAATTGTTGTTTCTATTCATAGCTTTGTGCTTTAAAAGCGAACTTGTACCTGTACATTATAAATTTGAAAGCTTTTCCACTGTGTAGCTAGCTAATAATATTTGCTTTTGTTCTCTATATGCCTAACAATAAATCCCATTTTGTATTTTTAAGATGATTTGATCGATACTGTTATTGTATCCGTTGCATTATACCGAAATGTCAGCTTCCTTGTTCGTTAATGGGCCGTTAAGAAGATACCTTTGTTTACGTTAAGAAACCCCACTGCGAATATTTCTCATTAATTGAAGTCAGATTTCATATAAATTTCTCTTGATTTTTCATTGTATCATATTGCTACAAGAACATGCTACATAAAGTCTAAACATGAAACGTTTTAATGCCAAGAATTTGGGAGGAACACAAGAACAGTATAATAATTAAAATTTCTATTATCAACAAATCTGCCAAATTGATGTGTTCATCTTATCGTTAGATATTTTTATCTTAAGAAATACCAAAAAGTGAGATTTTTCCAATTATATTTGTGTGTCAATTGTTTTCTGCCTGTGTGTCAGTTATCAAATCCGTAAAAACATCCTAGATATTGTTTAATGTTGATCTTCAATGAGCTGTCGTTTTCCAATTGTGAAAGACTATTACCCCCCAGTATCACCACTGTGTCCCGTATCACCAGGTGGGGTGGTTACACGGGACCTATGGATTGGGGAGGAAACAAAACGCTCCATGCCACCTCATGTCTATAAGTATTACTTGGCTCGTACACGCTGCTACAGACGACAAAGCCTCAGGGTAAGTGAATGTTAAATTATTCATGAGGACGTAATATTAAAACATGACGGAGTCACGTAAAATGTCGACGTAATTTTAATTATTTTTGAACGAATGGATGGATGGATGGACGGACGGACGGGACAGACGAATGGGTGGATGGAAAAGAGAAAGAACTTGATGCCGTAAGGTAGCTTTCAATTGAAATCGTTAGGGGATTTCAACAAGAATTTTGACTGAACTGTTGTTTGTTTATTAATTTAGAAGAATGGTTTATACAAGTTAGGTGGAGGTGTGCTTATCCTTTGACCTTTGTTCTTTAAAGCGTGTTTTTTCTAAATGTTCTTTTTAACAAGAAACAATATTGAATTAAATCGACACATTTGAAAGTAATTGATTTACAGGCTTTGTACTTCGCTACATGGCGAATAAATCAAAATAGTCTTTTATCCTGATACTATGTTAGTCTAGTTATTATCTTGAAATTCTCCTAATGGTATTTTATCATCTGTTCAAAATTAGTTCATTGATCTCGTACTCTAGTTCACCAAATAATTTTGCAAACTGCAACATAATGAATTATTTAGATGCAATCTAAAATTTGTGCATCTCTGAACGACACAAGAAAGCTGAATATTAATAATATGCAATTAGGAGTATTATATATTGAAGAAATTGATCATCTGGAAACGAGATTAATTTGTGTAATGAATGTAATCGTCTACTAATTGTATCTTAATGAGAATTATTTCCTTTTCGTATACGCTACATTCAAATCTTATCATTAATCTGATTTTCAAAGATTTCCTCGAGATATTTGCGATATTCTCAAAGAAATTATTCCTATCTGTCGTAATAGACAGCAAGAACCAGAGCACAAGATTCTGTGGGTAAAAAGGGAGTAAACTTTAAAATGTGTAAAAAATGCTTGATTTCTGAAAAAATATTCGAAGCTGAAAAGCTGGTGGTCCAATTATAATATAAATTAGAACTTTAATCAAGTAAGTATATATGTATTATATAATAATCGTTGCAGGTAAAGTGCAACTTCCTTGATAACATTAACATAAATATTTCATGCTTTATGAGATTGATATCGTTACATTATTTATAGTCTTGGTAAATTGCATTGCAACAAACTAATGGAATTATATTTAAAATATGAATTGGCCCATTTCAGAATATAATTACAGTTTTATTGTTTTGTTCTTTACATTCCGTTCCCATCAACAAACATTAAATTAATTTAATCAATAGTAACACTCATAGAAAGCTCAATTACGATGTTCGTATAGCTGTACTGGAGTAGTGGAATTTAGTTCAACAATTTCACCATAGGGTTGGTTGGTTAGTTGGTTGGTTGGTTGGTTGGACACGATACTCATTAAATAGATACAGTACAGTGTAGTTACAAATTTCATGCTATACCATCCAATTACCTTCTCCATGTAACTAGTCCAACTAAAATTAGTTTAGAGATTTCTGTTTCGAATAATTTATTCCAATATGCACCATTTTTTATCCTGGATATTAAGAATACAACGCACAGTGATTTATAAACGTCTACGATTATAAAAATTTAAATTTATGCTTTGAATTATATAGAGAAATGAATGTTAACCGTACAAATACTGGACGATCTCTCGACTTTGCGGTAACTAAAATTAAAGAGAATTATTTAGTAAAATGTACGATTCGAACTGAAAGCAGCTGCAGAGTTTTTAATATTTTTTTTCTACCGTTTTATTTCTTGATTTTTATACATTTCACGAATCAATATTGCTGTTGCATTTGATAAATTGCATTGCACTCTCTCAAGTATCAAGCAAAGATTGAATGTTGTCGACAACTTGGGGCGACGTATGGATAACGTCGATGCATACAGGAAATTGCGTCAAATTCTTGTTGCATTTTTCTAGTACAGACATATTGAAAATCGACAATCAATTGGTGTAATCGGTTGAAAATTGTTCATCTTTCGGTGATTTTAAGTCAAATCAAAGTATTCAATCTTATATGTGGGTATAATCAGAATTAGACTAAGCATACATTTTGATAGAAAATCTTGATTAATATTCATAATGGAAGGTTTCTAGTCATATTGTGATCTTCTAATGGATTGCCCAAAGTTACTCAACAATTACATTCATCTATTACTAACCATATTTAGAAGGAGATTATTCAATAGCGTTATCATTCAGTTTATTGAACAAAACTTGAGACCTAGTTCATGTTAATTTTAGCGGTTTTGCAGATGATCGATTTCTACATTCTAGTTTTATTCATCACTGAATTTTGTTATAAAATCAAGGTAAAAAAAGTTACTAAATTCTATATATTTTTTTGTAAATTGATTAACTTTAGAAGCTTTGATCTGAAAAATGGTGATGATCTCTGCAATGGACATTCTAACAAAAAGAAAAAAAGATTTGAATAGAATGATGCTTGAATTTTACTGACAATGTGAAACGGTTTCATTAAGAGCGTCGTGAAATTCGTACATAAATCAAAAAGAACACCCACGGGGTTAGAACAGAAAACTTGAAATTCACTTCTTGCTAACGGAAATGGAAGTGTCATTGTGATGCCAAATTACAAGGAAAAAAGAATAGAAAGGAAATCTTGATGATGTTAATCGAAAAATGAACCGGATATTAAGACAGAGGATCGTTTATATGCTAAAAATAAAATTATGACTTTATTCTGTTGTATAATAGAAAATTTTCCAAGTTTTCTTAACAATACGTTCCCTAAGGGAAATTAATTTGCAATTTAAAAACACACAACTTTCTTTTACAATTTTAAGACAAACATTTCACCAGACATCTCAACACTGCCATTCAAAGAACTCAAATAAGCGAACACTTTTCTGCTATCTTGGATGTTGATGGTTCAAAAAACACGCAGAGACCTCTGAAAGTAATTACTTCCATAAGCTAAACATCGTAATCTTCTTATCATAAATCACAATAAACTTCATAATATTGCGAAATCATCTGTACGAAAAACGACCGTCCGGATGGGTTTTGAAATTAATTTAAAAAATGCGCGTTGTCATGAAAACTGCACACAGCTGCTGTCTTATTGTTAGTTAAGTTCCAGGAGAAATTTGTGTGTGGTTGTCTGTGGAGAATTTGGTAAACGATTTATGTAGAAAAAACTTTGTTGAACTAACTTTTGATCAATTGAAAACTAATAATCAATTGATCTATAGATTACACACAAGATTTATGAGACAAAATATCCTACTAAATGAGCTTTTAGCACATTTTCCATATTCAGATCAACGATCAATTATGTGTTGCAGCTTTTTACGACGTCATTTCTAACCGTACTTGAAACAGTCCTTTTCTATCTTGCCTGTGTATCATAAGAGTTGATATTTTTATGAGGCTCCTTCAAATGCGTGAATCATCCTTTAACTTTGTTACATTCTCGCAGGAGTGTTTTTTGGGGTAAAACCCAAGACCGTGTTATTGCCATTTTATATGCTCTTCAACATCCATCTTCATAATAAATGTTCGATAGTTACCAAGAGTACAATAAAGAGCTTTCGAAATAGAATTCTTTGCAATTTAAGTCAATGTAAAAAACATGCATAACAACAATAGATGTCTGATTTCTCTGAGCAAGTCAGCATTTGCAATAAATTTTTGGCTCAGAATTTACCTTTAAGCGCTTGTTGACATCTGTATATTTATGGACTTGTTGATTTTACAGATTGGATCAGTGATGCTGAATTATCCCTTTGGTATCGGGAACAAAATCATTAAGTTTAATCGACTATTAATACTGATCTTGACTTTTTATAGAACTGGATTCCTTTTTCAGAAAATAGAAATTTATATTAATAGGTCTTGTTGATTTTCCAAATGAAAAGCTTTGAAAGGTCATCGAGTTATATATATATATACACACATAGGTACGTATATATATATATATATAT
>JAZBHA010000322.1:0-13635 GCA_037464855.1 Iselma pallidipennis | reverse complement strand
ATATATATACGTACCTATGTGTGTATATTGTATTTAGGTGTACCTATAACATATAGAAAAGACGTTCAACCATTTCGTATTAGTTGTTGAAAAAATAACTGTCGTCGACAGATTCGATTACTCCAGTTCTGTTGCACGACCTGTTTATGTCCTGTCTATGTCCTGTCTGTCTACAGAACGAACCCTCCTTAGATTTTTGGTTGATTTTGTGGAACAAATCAAATCATTCGTAAACTAGAGAATTTATTGCACAC
The DNA here is from genome assembly GCA_037464855.1 of Iselma pallidipennis. NCBI lineage: Eukaryota > Metazoa > Arthropoda > Insecta > Coleoptera > Meloidae > Iselma > Iselma pallidipennis. Next base: position 13,381 of record JAZBHA010000322.1, on the reverse strand, counting down.
AACTTATTATTTTATTTCCTTTTGTTTCAGGTAAGATCCCGATGTCAGTTTGAAAGATTTTATCAGCAGTTGTAAGTGAATTGAGATTTTCCACGATAATGTTGCTATCACTTAAAATAGTTTAGGTCCATAGAAATAGTTACATTTTGTTCTATAATCATGTATACATTTATATTCAATCGTTAGTATGAAATGGTTCTTAATTCTTTGACGCGGTGACATAACTTCCCCATTATTCCTTTCACTGTTTACAGCTTAAATACGACCAAGTATAGAATAACGGAGGATTTCGTTATATAGATGCGTGTGTGTACAGTACAGAAAATAATGAATGTTATACCGTATTAATTATACTGCGGAATCCCTGCCGCCCCCATACTGTCGTAAATCCTAAAAGGTCTTCCATGGAAATCGCTATAATAATTGGGTGTTTAAAGCAAGTGTAGCAGACACAAAATTATGGTTGGTGTTAATTGCTATATATTCATTACAAACAAGGTGTGTCCTTCCGTTATGTTACAATGGTCCTACGCAGCTCACTTCGCCACCGTCATCCAGAATAAATCATATTAATGTGGCAAGGCGACTATTAATGCGCCACACCATTGGCTGACTGGCTGACTGGCTGACTGGCTGGCTGGCTGGCTGGTTGCTGCCACCATTGCCACTACCAACGTGAGCGAGAGATATCGATCCATGCGCCGGAAAATAAAAAGAAGATTGAGGTCGGATTGGCCAAGTTCGCCGTCCCTACGTCAAGTCCTACTGACCCAATGCACTAGAAATGTGGGATGATTTGATCATCATCTTTCAATTATTGTGCAGATGAATTGACAAATTTATTCGAATTTAGCGTTTGCAAGAACGAATGTAACTCTATCGTTATAAGGATGTGGGAATAAAAGTTTTGATCATTGCTTTTCATTTTAAAACCGACTTTGAAATAAATCTGTTTATCGAAAATAGTAGCGTTGATCTAGCTAGAAGATTTGCCGTAGGTTTTTCAGGTGGTTGGTTTTCTTAGAGGATTTACGAACCTAGACGGATTGAAAATCGACGTAGAGAGCTTTACAATTTACTTGCTCTTTATGTCGATGATAGATTTCAATTGCCACGATTTTTCAGTATAACTTAAGCCTATAATAGATAAGTTGTTCAAGCTTATTTAAAAGAAAAAAACTGACTAACAGAAATGTAATAAACTTAAATATGTGATTACTGATTAAATGTTCTTATGGGACAGAACCTTGCCTTGTTAAGATTCCCTTGGGTACAAGATTTTCTGTGGTGAAAAACCTCCTCTATGTTCAAAATTCACTCTCTCGCAGACCTTCATATATATATCGTAGGCATTACAACGGTGGTGCAAAACTCGTCTCCGGGCAACGGTGGCAGCGATGCTGGTGGCATCGTAGCGCCGGCGTCGCTCTCACCGATTCACCACCACTAATTCTGCCAGTGTGCGTTTCGCAACCGACTAGTCGTCGTCATTACGGTGGCGACGACTCAATATCGTTTCACAATTACCGATTTCGATTTAAGTTTCAACTATTAAACAATATCAACACTGTTCTGGTGTCGAGTGTGTCAGAGGTTTGTTCAAAGTGCGTGCGACCTGGATCCGTACGGGGGCGGCGGATGGGCCCCCCAGCCGCACTCGCACTATGGGGCGGCGGGCGGCCCACTACCACCACATTGGTGCGATCAACAACGTCCAGGCAGATCATCAGATCCGGTTACCCCCATAGGAGGACCATCCATGCGACCTGTGGAAAGTCCTTTTCATGCCACCTGTCCTGTACACAGTCCCTTTCGTTTTCGTTTCGCCAACGGTGGACCGGATTACCATCCGCATCATCAGGTGATTATTTGTTCGATTGATGACAATAGTAAGGTGCAACCTTCGTTAATCGGTGCGCTTGGAGGAATTCGAAGTAAAAACTACGATTGACAGGATCTGTGTCAAGGTCGGGATGCTGTGAAAGCGCCATTTACTACAAACCATTGAAAAGTTTCTGTAACTTCTAATAGCGGGTAACATACGATGCAAGATCATTTCATTTTCGGGCAATAGAAAGAATAATATTCAATTTTTTTTTCGTTGGTTATCTGTCCTTCATATTTCTAAGGCCGAATTTGTTTACGTCCATAAAAATTACTGCAATACTAAAAAAAGTTTCTATCCCGTTTTAATATAAAAAGTTTAGTATTCCAGTAATACTTAAAGTCTGCACGATCACTGCATGCAATATCGGATCCAAAAATTGAAAATTTTGGGTTGTGTGGCGATTACATTTGAGGTGCATTGTGCATTGCCAATATTCCTGTGTCATTGTTTATTCAGTGTCTCGAACCTGTTGTCAAATAGTTCCATTACCTCAGATTACAATTTCCTCGGCGCATCCACCAAAATTACTCTAAATTTCAATAATTACAGTATGACATGTTTTAGTCGAGCGAATTACTCTGGTTTTGGCAGTTGCAACTATTTCTCTTTATTGTTGGTGAATTATTAGTCATTTCTACAGTTGTCCGTATATACAGACATGTACTCCTATACAGTGTAACCTCTTTAATCCGGACACACGTTAATTCGGACATCCAATAATCCGGACACCCACTTTTTTGAGCCACAATCCGGACACACCTCGTTAATTCGGACACCAAGAATTTTTGCATGCACAAAAACAAGTATATTTTTATATTTTCTCTATTTATTTCAAACAAATTAGCGTAACTGAAGAAAAGTATTATAATAATTTCAATTAAAAGATAGAAAAGTGGGAAAAATTAGCGTTTGCAGTCTTGGCAGGTATTAGAAGTGTGCTCTCCACATCCCGAATTCTCAAAACTTGTAGCGGCCGGTAGTCTATTAGACGAATTTCTCTAGGGTTAATAAAAATAATCATTGCACATACATATTTCAGTTGTCCATCATCTATGCTAACCCTTTATCTATACTTAAAGCTTATATAAAGTTTTTTACCAATATCCAGTAATCCGGACAAATCGCTAATCCGATCGCACCCCATGCATTTAATTGTCCGGATTAAAGAGGTTACACTGTATTTGCTTAAGTGGTTATTTACAAGAAAAACATTTAAAGAAATTATACTCCCACGCTACACTTGAATAAGGAAATTGATATGTTCTAGATTATTGATGTCAGTATATGAACTACAGATCACTTTTTTAAAATTAAAAATATTCCAATAGCAGATAGTTTCTTGCGCATATTTCTGTTCCTAGGGGATAAATTTAATATCAGACAATATCGATTCCAGATATGTTTTAAATTTCAAAACTCTTTCAGGGAAAGTAGAAATTTTGTTATGCATTTCGGATGAATGGGGAAATTAACGAGAATACGCAGACTTGTTTCAATTTGGGTCCATTCCAACCTCTAAAATTGTAATCCCGTCTATTCATCAGCATTTATATGCAAAAAAATTCTTTTTCAACAATTTTGGCTAGAATATTCATTTCCAATTTACATAATTACACCAGTAATGTTCCTTACAAAGTAAATATTCCTTTGTAAAATTAGTCTCTTTTTTTATGTACCTGTTATCTTACAATAAGACGAAATTCATATTTCTTAATAAAAAGTCTAGAGAATGTGTCATACTAAAATGTAGATCTTTCAACATAGAAAACTCATCCGTGAAAATTCTGATTTATATTCTAGTAGTATATCTTCGGGGAGAATTGAAACCACAACAGGCGCACAGTAAACAAATTCACTCTTTTTGGTGTGCGCGATGGAATTCGATACAAAAAAGGAGGAGAAATATAGATTTATCTCTACATTAACGAATCATCGATTAATCACAATTATTCAAGCAAATATTACCTACTATTGTGAGTAAATCGTTTACGATAACAGTACGATAAGTTATCAACAGTTTCAAATTCGGTGAACAAGCCTCTTCTAGTTGATACATCAATCTCACAAATCCCAGATACGACATTTTCACTATAAAGAAAATTATATAATAATATCGATAGTGAGTATAACACAAATGCTTAAATCAATTGATTCGTTGTTTGGGAACGAACAAACACCGATTAAATCATTGGTTTCGTTGCTTTAGTAAAATAATTAACTAAAATGTAATTTTCGTTTTGATGAATTTTCCGAGCTACAAAGGACAGACTTGTTTAATTTCAAATTCGCTTCAAACGGAAATTAGAGTTTTTCGATCATCACCATCCATTTCGTTTTCCCCCTTTTCAAATTTTCTATAAAAACCCACGTTTTCATGAATTTGAAAAGAACGAGAATAATGTAAGAGATTTGTTTGTTGAAATCGTGAGACTTCCCTCTTTATCTATTCGATATAAGAACAGAAACGATTGAATTCATCGTCTATCAATAAAACATTTTTAAATCATTGATTTTCTTGTTCTTGCTGGTAATGATTTTGTTTAGATGCAGAACACTATGGTGTCATAATTCGTTCCAAATGAAAAAAAGGGTCTTTTATTGCGACTCGTGTTACTAACAAATGTTACCTTCTATATTCCTGTTCGTTTCTCTTTTAATTAATTTTAATTATGTCGTAGTTTTATTATCTTGCTTTATGTTAATGTCGACTTGTAAGACAGTGATTGCCTGATTCGGAACAGTGTTATCTTTAATGTACTGGAACATGTTGGACATGTTCAGGATATTGATCCGTTTGTATGAATGCGGCATGTCTATCTAGATACGTCGATCTTCGGTTATCCAAAGCTTTGAGTTCACTTCCACCTTGGTCCGTTTCGTTTTTTTTTTCATGTTCGACTGTTGTTGAATGACATTTCCGATATTCTTTACTGCCTATCGACCGTTGTTTGAACTCAATGGAACTGTCACCTGAATCTACTCATGCTTCCAGTGGTGTTTGACATTTTTTTATATTTTTTGTTTTTTACCAGCCTTTGTTATGATTTTTCACATCTAACAATAAAGATTTGTTATTATTATTATTATTATTATTATTATTATTATTATTATTATTATTATTATTATTATTATTATTATTATTATTATTATTATTAAGAATCGAGAATTATTACATCATGCATCCGAAAAATGTGTGACGCACCGACCAAGAATTGAACCTGGAATCTTTCGGTTGCCGGTCGAATGCTCTTCCAATTGAGCTGCCGGGGCGTTCTTAAAAATTTCGGATATCTCTATCGATTCTTAATTGTAATATAACTCCGTGGATACATTTAATTGAAAAAAAAAATAAAAACAAAGATTTGTATTTTAAATTTACGGTTGTTTTTAATTAGGTCAAGTATGTTAGAAAATTTCGAGAGTTCATAGGAACATTCTTAATAAAAAGTTTTAAAACCTTATTACAACAGATTTAGGACACTTTCTTAATATACAGAGGGAGCACTAATCGGAGCAATTTCCATTTTAGACACCCTTGAAGATAACCCGTTTCCACTTAAATAAGATAAAAGTACCATACTTTAAAAAACAAAAAAACTTGGATAGATGAACTGAAAATGTAACAACTCTACTAGATTGACATAAAACAACTTTTTGAATATGAAAAGACAACGTTATATTAAATTTAAATTTGAAAATCAACCAGTAAAGTTTATGGCTTTACTTTATCTGTTTTTTCCTGAAAGAATGTTGTGTAAATACTTGAACATAACTAACAAAAATTGCTAGCAATTTACGTCGTTTGCTAGAAACGATTGTAATTAAAATTCGCCCTTTAAAAATAGCTTGGCTAAAACTAAATCCGTAGAAAAATTTATCAACCGTATGAATATATAACTGTGGAGATTATGTTGGGTAAGATGGTGTTAGCCGTAATTCCAGACTGTTGCATTTATGCAGTTCGTTTGTAGAAGACATACGATCTCGGATTAATTATAAGAAAATCTAAATAAACAGTTCCATTTCATTTGTGACCGAACAAATGTTTTTCAAACTTACTCCAAAAAATAGTTTTAATTTCAACCAAGAAAACTTCAACTGGCACTATTATTTAGAAACGTATAACAGTCATTAGTTAATTGGTTGCGTAAAGACGCATTTAGAATGATTTAACATTCTTGTGGTATTGCAGTTTGTAGTAATTAGTTGAAATTCAACCAGTCGAACTCATTTTGCTTACGAAGTAAACGACTTTCATTCAACTGTTCAAATATTATTGAGATACTCTGGGAGCCATGGAAAATAATTGCAAAGAATATCTATATGTACCTAATCCTAGTTTTAATTTATCAAATATTACTAAACTGATTTACTAATATCTCATTAAGTACCTACTTAGCTATTATGTGCTCTTAATTTACAAATTATTGAGTATTCTCCAGAGGGAATTTGATAAGTTTGAGTTATTTATTTTGTATAAGTTTAATCCTGTTTCATGGCGTTACTCTTTTCTTTTTCAGTATTGGTTAATCTGTATAAAATACGGACTTCTGTCAGTAGAACAATAGAAAATTGTACAAAACTGTAAAAAGACTATGAATTTTACAACAAAACCATACTGGATTATTGTCCATTATAGAAGTGCTACTTAGAAATGCCAGTAACACAACACTATATTACTTCTTTGCCAGTAAAGAATTATAAATTACATCGCAAGAAAGAGAAGTGTGTTACAGCAACTGAAAATTGACGTTTACAAAAATTTAAGTCAATAATGTGAATATAACAAAGAAAAAGTAGCAAATTCTACTTTTTTGTATATTTTGATATTATCTATTGTGCTAAAAGTTTCATTAGTATTGTTCGATTGAGTATTTCAGCGAACAGAAAAATTACTTTTCAACAGTTTTTCCTGTTAATAGGCTTTCATGTTTTCTTTCTAGACAATTAAAGAGGAGTGTTTGACGATAATTGCTTTTATTTCTTTCGTTTTGTTTGTTTAACTAACAACATTTCTGGTTTAACGGTTCTACGAGTATTAACATCAAATTGGAGCGTAATTTGGAAATCGATCAAGTCTTGTATTTACATGGAAACGAGAAAACTTGTATGAAAATGTAGTTTTATTTGTTATAAAAATGTTTTGTTTATCAGTACTGCACTATCAATAGGAAAACAATACAAAATCGTTATTTGTTTTCTGTATTTTTAGTCTAGAAGTATTATAACGAACGGTATTACATTAAAACTTTTAGATCTTGATTTGAGAAAACTTATGCCACTCCAGTAATATTTTAACAGATTACTTTTCTTTTCAAGTTTTTGTTGGATATTTATACGATTGTTCCTAGCAATTATGTCCAACTTTTTCGATATAAATTCGAAAAATTGATTACCACAAATAAATCTTTATATTTTTTGCTAGTTTTCTTGTTAATCAAACTTTTTGTAATAAAAGTGAATTTGATTTGATTTTTAAAGCACAATATTTGTAATCTCGCAGAAGATTTTCTCCATTAGTGAACTTTTTATTCAATATCTACATACATTGTGGGAATTGAAACGTGGCACGTTGCAGTCTAGTTATTTCTACTTGGGGAATTGCAACACGTAAACGTGCTGTGGCAATGATGGTGGATAACTTTTTATATTCTTTCGAGTTTTTCTACAGTTTTCCAAATCTAGGTGGGCAATTCAGTAATAAAGTAAAATTTATAATAAAATGTACGTATGTGGGAAAGTGGCATCATAATGAAGTACGTTGTATATATTTTTCCGTGTTCATTTTAACGTTCTGTCAGCTGAAAATGATTGATATCGATGTTAAAACTCTGGTAACGCCTCATCGCTTATCCGTTGTGTATGTACGGTTATTTTGCTTAGAAATTTCTGCTTTTCTTGGCATTGAATTATTTGTGGATTTGGTTGTGTATTCACGAGATAAATTCACCAGTTCTGTATCTATATTTTCAAGCGACCACTGAATTCATTATTCATTTCCAAGTCTTTTCCATGTACACCATGCCCCATGTACACCATAATATACTTTCTCTCTACAGTTATAAAAATTTTTATTAAATGAAAATCTCTCATTTAGAAAATCTTCTTTGAAGTTGTTCGCTCAAAATCCTTCTGTTGCTGAAATGAGAAAACCATTGATGGTCGTTTATCAATTCCTATTTCTATTCAATTTTGATGACTGCTCGACAATGATTAGTTGAATGAATCGTTGATTTTCAATTATTATTGAAATATTTCTAATGAAACCATTCTCGATTTTTGTTTTCTCAGTCAGTGTTATCAGTAGCTGACGATTAGATCATTTTTCAGTCAATTTCATCTGTCGACTATACAGACAGGCAAATCGAAACCAATTATCCCGGACCCGCCATAATCTTTTTGGGTAAATGGTAATACACCCCCACATAATGATCGATTCGTATAGGCAGGCAGACAGACAACTGTTACACACTATCTGTCCTTATCACATCGACACTAGTCGACAATGAATTTGAAACTCGTTTTGGGAGTAATGTGGTTTTGATGGTTCGAAGAGCCGTAGCAAAGCAACAAAAGATGCGGGAAAAAGAGGGAATGGCGCAGCATCAGTTACATTTAAAATCAGTGACATCATCGTCCCATTTTCTACATTTCCTCAATTTTCCCGTCTGTCTGTATGTCTGCTTTCTTATGTTTATGTAAGTTTTGTGAGTTTCTTCTAAAGAAAAACATTAAGTTTAACAAAGAAAAGTAAGTTACTAGCGTGAAGTTGGAATGGGCGAGAAGGAGAAAATTAGTCGAGACTAATTTTCTAAAACCATACGTGTGTTAAACTTTAGCCAAAATGTGACACGTGTGTTTATCATTGTCTTAGAACCATTTAGTGCCAAATCGTGGCAAAACCCAATTTCGAATATTTTTGTGGTTTCTTTTTAAGCCAATAGAAAGAAAACACCCAATTTAAGTTTTGATTTTCTCTGTATATTTAATTGGGTTGTTGACCACACAGAAGCCTTTACCTGATTCTTGGTTATAAATCTTGTCATAATTGTCTCAGTTTCGGGTTATTCTGTTGAAATATTGCATCTTCAGCAATTTGAGTCGATCTCCATAAAAAAAGTGATTTTCTTGAAACATGGAACTTCAATCTTTAAATCTATTGTTCTTTAGGTTGATTATAATTCTAACTAATAATATTTGAGATTTGTCAGTTTTTGGGTGTTAAAAAGTAAGTGATAACACGTGTAGTCAATTATTAGGTTAAAATGTCCATAAAAATTGGAATCTATACAAAAAAAACTTATGAATCTTCGTTTATCAATTTCCGGTTTAATTATGAGATAATTTTAAATAATTTGATTTCGACAGTATTCTATTTGTGGTAAAAAAGACACAAAATTTACCATATAAAATTTGATAAATTAGTCTTATAAAATATTAGATGGAATGTAACAGTTTAGTATTTGCAAACTCCTTTCATACTTTTCAATTGAAATACAATTTTCAAACTAATAACGACCACTTTTATCCATTTTATTAGTACTTTAACTGCAAATAATAGAAAATTTTCTATTAAATATAATGAAAGCTTCTCTCAACTATAACTATATCATCAATTAAATTTTCATTAATGCTTGTTGAAACTTTAATCTGACAATGGGTTTCAATAAATTGACGCTATCAACGATGCAGGGCAGGAATTACCACAAATATGAAATAATAAATATACCTATTCTCCTATTTCAAGTGTAGTTGATGATTAAAATTTTATAGTTTATCTCGTGGTATTGAAATGGGAAGAACTTTGGTCATTATGCAACTAGATTTGACACTAAAATGGAAGAAATTAATTGTTGGACTCTAAAGTAGCCTCAAGAGATTTTCTATCTAGTTGAAAATAAACGAATAATTAATTGTAATGATAGTAATAAATAAAACTGAATGAATTTGAGATAAATTGCTTGTGGCTCTTGTTAGGATATTTAAAGGACAAAAAAGCAATACTATTTCCTTCTAAATAATGAAAGTATTTTATTTCAATTTATTTTACACTTTTTCGGACAATTTGTTTAAAAAAATTTGGAAACAAAAGGATGAATTTTTAGGAAAGATTGTTGGCAGATTGTCAGAAGAACTCAGTTTTTCTATTTATTTTAACGGCTGTTTTCATATATAACTTGGTTGTTTCATAGTTTTCGTTGTGTGTGAAATTGAGTGGTTTTTCATATGAGTGGAATAAAACCTATTGTTTTTCCTAACAATTTTAGAAGGAACAGCTTATAACTTTCGCTATTTTTATTTTTTGTTGTTTCAGGTAAGCCTATCCTCAATATCGTTCAGAATAATTAACTATTGTACAATCATATAATAGGTATGTATTGTGGTTGTTATAACTAGGAAAGTACTCATTTTTATACTTTTTTCTAACAGTAATATCACAAAAGTGAGTGATTTTGTTAATAAAATTTTCGTCGAAATCGTTCTTACCCAGCAACATATGAATATCAATTGGTCTCTTTATTACCTGATATTCAGCAGGACTGTTTGAAATATATAGTAAAATGTGGTTGGTTATAATCACTATAAGTGAAATAGTAATTGTAAACTCATGCTGTTGAAAAATTTTGAAATTATAGTTTTAGTTGAAATAGTTTAACCAGAGCTGTAATTGTATACATGCTACACATAAATTACCATACACAATATTCCTAAATCCGATTCATTGTTGTATTTAAATATAACAACACCGCAATGAATAACATTATATGGACGCCAGACTCGTAGGATTAAAATTAAAGTGTCTCTGATATCGTTACAATAATTTTATAACGATTGTTATAACTGTATATTTATTCGGAAATTTTCTATCGTTTGGGCAAAAAACAGAAAAGAAAAGAGAAAAACTGTTGTAGTGTTAAAGTTTTCGTTGAGATACTTACATAAAAAGAGAATCTAGCGATTTCATGCATGTCAAGTTGAAACTTTTCAAGTGTTTGCATGTTTACGTTCATGAATGTAAATAATGCTTTAGAACAGTATTCGTAGAATCAAAAAAAAGGTAGTCTATAGGTCATAGAAAATTTAAGCTTTTGGAGAAATTTTCAACCAAAAGTTTTGATAATAGCAATTCTACATCAAACTCCTTGGTAAACGAGTGGTCAGTGATAACAGAAAATACAATTCTAGTAGTGAGTCTTAAGTTCATTCAAAATGGAGCTTAGTGGACCCTTATCTGATAACCCAAAATATTCTGTTAAAGGTAATCTCTTGAATTGAATAAACGTCTTCAAAATCACAACATCCGATCTCTAACAATTGAAACATCCGAATTTTGGTGTCTGTGATATCTCTCTCTCTCTCTCTTTTTCTATTGTAATAAATTTAAGGCTTATTTAAAGGCTCCTATTCTGGATTTCATATTCAAATGATTGTATCAAACGATGGTCCCCAAAATATTCTATAGTGAAGATATCACTAGTTCATGGTGATTATGCGTACTATCAAACAATCTAACCAATTTCGAGAATTTCCGTCAAATATAATTTAAAAGAAATTGAATACATAGGTATCAATACCTTATCGTAACAAGACATGGATTCTTTTGAATGAACATTAAAATTTCTCCCTATCAGACATTCTGACACTTCTATGGATGATCGTAAATTAAATAAGAACGCCTGACGTCTCTCTATTCTAATAATACTCACAAAGCGATCTCTTCTGACAGTCACATATTGATAGTACGTATGTCAATAGGTTTTTTTGTGTGAAAATTTTCAAACGATTGATTGAACCTTTAAAAGGGCACACACTTGCCGGACAAACGTCTACATCATTCATCTCATTCGTTTTTTTTTTCTTTCAAATCGTTCGTTTTGTTTTCAAGCGTTTGTTTGAATTAATGACGCAGATGTCATTAAATTAGAACAAAGACTTACTTCTTATCAAGTATTCTACAATAGTCTCTTAACAATTTAGTAACAAATTGAAGTTGAGTCGTTTGAATGATCATCATTTGTTAGACGGAATGTGACATTTGAATGTTTGGAAAAATTCAATAGTTTAAACGGGGAAAACAAGAATTGAATGGTACTTTAAAGTTATCAATTGGAACAGAAAAAACGAGCTGAACAATAAGAGGGCTTTGTTTACTTGTTAGCAATATGTTTCATTACAGATACTTGCTAACAGGTGTGTAGGATGCTGAAAATACTCATTTATTATACGCCTAACTGTCTAAATTTTATTTTTTCAAAACTAATCAAGGACTTGCACTGATATTATGACCCTTATCTTACGTTTTATTTAAAACAACTTTGTTCTGAAATCTGTTTTGTTTGTTGAGATCTCAGTATTCACACAGACAAGAACCTTGTGTTTTTGTGTGCGTGAATTAGAAATCAATATATATAGGTAGGGCTTTTTTTTATTAACACCAGAAATCTCCAAGAAGAGTAATAAAGAGTAATAAAAAAGAAACAATAACAACATTTTATATAGTAATGTTGTTGAAACTTTTCTCTTATCAACATTTTTCCTCTCTCGCATATGATTATGAAGTCAGAGAATGGTGTTGCGTTATCTATTTGCACCAAAAACCGATTTCCTCGAGTTTATATAGTTCCATTATATTGCATGGTGTATACTGTGTATAGTGATGGTGATAATCTCTATCTCTTCAAGTAATTAACGATGTCTTGAAACTGTTGCAACTTTGACTTTGCGGTGAAGATTATTAACTATAGCTCGTTAGTTGTCGTCACTCAAATTCTAATAGATGTTGAATCTAATTTCAATTAAATGATGTTGCCTAGTGAATGTTTTATTATTAAATTTCTTCAAAGATGAATAGACAACTAATTTACAAGATTCGTTAGTAAGTTAATTATTTTGTTGTATAGAGTTAAAATTATTGTAATTAGTAGGTATTCTAATTGTAAGTAATACGGAGATGAATTTTTTGATAATCATTAATGATTTGAGTCATCTAATGAAAAAAAAAATATTTCCTTTTGTTAACTTTTCTTTTTTTTGCTGCCTTGATTAAATGAATTTATTGAAGTGAACTCATTAATCAGTCTCATCTGCATTTCAATTCAAAAAACCGTATTCTTTCATGTTATCTTTCCTTATTATGGTTTATCAAAAAGAAATTTGAGTAACTCCAACACTCTTCACACCCTTACCTGAAAAACAGAAGCTTGTCAATTAATTTGTGTAGTAGTTGGGAAGAGATTGTTCCAAGTAAAAAAAATTCAATTTTTAAATACACCGTGTAATTGAAATGCCTTACATAATTCAAACCAATGATAGTTCATAAAAAATAGAGAGAATGCTGTGTTAGTGTATTTTCATTTTCATAAGTTAGTAAGACTTGTGTAATTCAATGTCATGTGTTGCTGACAGTTACATTCTTATCACTACTAGAGATGGTAATACCGGGCAAAATTTTGATACCGGTATTACGGTACTATGAAATCCAAAAATCGGGAT
>JAZBHA010000321.1:57861-71642 GCA_037464855.1 Iselma pallidipennis | reverse complement strand
AAGCACTTTTAGATACGCGACAGGCAAGCGGGGGTAAAAATGCGACGTAACAGTCTGCTATTAGGTACCAGTGCATGGAGGAGCGTGTCGTAATTGTCCGCGGTATTTGTGGGTGAATTCGGCTCATTGAGTAGCATTACTAATTAATTAGTGTAGTGTGTAGGAGGGGTATGATTGTGCACCATGGGCAAAATGAGACGCCGTCTGTCCTGGTCATACCGTCTAGGCACAACCCGTCTAAGGTGGGTGCCAATCGTCTTATGGTCCCTGAGTGAGCCGGCCCATCATCTAGGACAACTTTGGGGTAGTTTTCTACGTGTCGTGTGTGGAAAATGCCGGCCAAAAGTGCATGTGTTAGGTGTTTTCAACAGTAGGTTACTAGGAATTGTGTCGTTCAAGGTAAATGAAATCTGCGACATAGTGCTGATACTGGCATTCTTATCAGCTAGACAACAACATTACGGTAGGTTAGTAACTCGTCCAGTGCCCATCCAACAATAGGGCCAATTTTGGCCCAAATTTTTTTTGTCGCTTTGACCACGCAAAACACCCTTATTGTACTCTATTCCCCATAGGGATGCTGAGGTTTAATTTATGTAAACGATTTAAGAATCACCCTGTATATTAATTATGTATCAATAGATATGCCTTTTTTTTAATTTTAAAGGGGGACCGCTATTGGTTTTGTTGGAGACAAACCGATTTCAGTTTCGAACTCCCCATATTCTGAGCCGGCAAAATCTAACCCTTGGTTTTACTACCGGTCCATCTTAGGGGTAAGCACCCCCAAACCAGCCCTATCTCAATACGTACAAGCAAAAAAGGGCCCCACCAGAAGAATCGGAAGGTGTCAAAACGTAAGTACGAATTTTTTGAAAATTTTAGCTCGCTTATTTCCACCCCAAATTAGAGGATAATTTTCACAACGAAGTAATGCTGCCGGTAGGTAAATCAGTTTGTTTGACACCTTCCATTTCGGCTGGTGAGGTCCTTTTGCCACTATGATTTGATATAGATGTGGTTTGTGGGTACTTACCCTTAAAAAGGGATGACAATGTGACTAAACCACGCATATGACTATATTTTCATGATATACGCTTTCCGGAAAGATCAGAAATGAACTTCGGCCAACCGGAATTGAAGTGAGGTGAGGTCAGGTCAGGTCATGACAAGTGACCAGTTTGATGTTAGCTTATTATTCGTTACCGCTTTTCACCAAAACGCTACGTGTGGAGACTCGCTAACTAGGAATAAAACAATTTTTGAATTCGATTTGTTTATTGATGCTTGAATAAAATAATTTTATAGTTTGTTTGCAATTGTTGCAGAGAACAGGCTCCTAAACCTTTTAGATAATACAAGATAGGTAATTAAGGATTATCAATATGTTTTTAAACAAACGGACTTCGCCTACTCAGGGGATGCTAATTTTCAGGTTTGTGAGAAATACAAGCTTTAATAGCTAGTTTATACTAAAAAATACACCTACTATACGACTTTATATCTATAGAGATGATAAAATGAATCTGCAGTTTTTCCCTAAACACCAAATGATCAATTACTATCGATATGAAGCCCTCATTCCACTTGAAAACAATTTTATTAACATATTTAATGATCATTAACTGTTTTGGTAAGATTTTCATTTCTTTGGGATTTAGGGAAAAAGGCACTAATGTAACTCAATTTTTGTAGATTTTTGTTCTGCAAATGAAAATTGTCAATTATGTAAAATGTAAGGAAAACAGTTCAACAGTTTCTAGAAAATATAAAAATTTTCTTTTCCAGATTATTACCACCATGTTGTAACAATACAAATTGTGTAAATTGTAAAACAATACAAAATAATGGTAAAAATGATATTCCAACGCTTACATCTTCAGATTCTGGTAAATATTAATCATTTTTATTGTTATCATTATTGTTTATTTTAATTTATTATAGCACCATCTTCAATATTGTCAGTAAATGATAAACCTCGACAACTGTCATCAAAGAGAGAATTGAATGATAACAGTTTTATAGAATCACATCGTTCTGATAATAAACATAGCAGTTTTGATATAATTTCCAATAATAATGATAATAATAATAATAAAATTGATAATGATCTAACATTACCCGTCACTAATCGTAATGGTAAAGTTAGACGTCATTCATCCAACTATGTTTACAATATAAATGATAAAACTGAAGATAACAATGATGATGTTAATGATCAAGTTACATTATCACCTCTATACACATATAATGATAATATTGATACGTTTAATTATAATTTTTATGATAGTTATGATAATGATCAAATATTTAAACATGCTGATAGCATTGATAGCCATGATGAAATTAATATAATGCATATGTATCTTGATTATTTATTTAATTATTTTTATTATGATTATGATGATTATTATTATGATAACGATGATGATGATGATCATAATAATAATAGGTATAATAATAAAATTAGTAATATTATTATTGATAATAATAATCATAATATTAACAACAACAACAACAACAATAATAATAATAATAATAATAATAATAACAATAATCATCACGATAATGGTAATCATAATGATTGTGATCACGATAATGGAAATCATGATGATTGTGATTGGTGTCATTGGTTACGTGTTAATAGTCGTAACAGAATTACTGATAAAAATGATAATTATGAAGTTACATTGAACGGTAATGATAATCATAGAATTGATAATATTAATGATTATGTTACACAAATTCACAATATAAATGATAGGAATTATAAAAATGGAGATAACAATGATAATGATATTAATCGAGCTTTTATTATTCATAAATATGATAATAATAATAATAATGGTCAAATTACACCAAATTTTGTACATAAACATAATAATGTTGATATAATTCATGACATAAGTAATAATAATGATCGAATCTATTAAAATGATAAATTTGATGGAATAGATATGAATTATGATGGTAACTATGATATAATTTATGAAATAAATAGAGCATTTTCGACAGCAATAATGAAAACACGTGTTGCAGTATGCAACCAATTTTTCTTATCATTATAACGATTAGATTAGATACTCATGATTCAATTGATTATAATAAATAAAATGACTTAATACTTTTGCTGTTTCTCTCTTTCTTTCCTCTTTCTGTGCGTGTGGGTGTTGTCATTTTAATCAGAATATGATACGAATTTTATTTGATAAACTTTATCAAAATCAGTATTTGTTTATGTACGAATCACTCAAGACAGATAAGCCACAGAAGGCCAAGTTTAGAATAATATCATTTGCTAGACCCCCAACGAATGTATAGGATGTCCCAGAAAAACGTCCCAGAAAAACGTCCCATTAGACAAAAAAAACAATCAAACCAGAAGCAGTACCCAAAAGTTTAAAGCTTACCAACAATAGATAAGACAGTGATAGAAGCGATAGGAAAGGTTGTTTATAGAAAGTTCAGGATTAATAAGACAAGATTTTATTATACTGCTGTATTTTTTTCTCAACCCTTAACCTCAAATTTTCACTTCACAATAAAGAATTAATGTGCCTTCTTGACATCGTGGTGTTTGGTTTCAATGTGGCGTTTAGTTTCTACATGGTGTCCATGGATTTTAGCATGTTCTTGAATTGAAAATAATAATAATAATAGTAATGATTTTTCTATCATTGTGTTAAGATTCAAAACTTACCCCGATTATTGTGATGGAGGTATCTGGAATGGATTTCTCTAGCATGATGTACTAACGGATGTTGATTTACTCTGTTATGCAAATATCTAGATTCATTGTTTCCATAAATGGTTTTAACTTCCTTAGTACCAGGTACTACACACTGTTTAGGACATGTTGGTAATGGACCACCTGTAGAACCACCTTCACCAGATCCGGGTTCAGTGATTGGTTTAGATGGTGTACTTCCAGAATTATCGTGTCCAGGTTGATTTGTGCTCTGTGATGGTGTAGTACCTTCTGATGTGTCCTGTCCGGGAGAGTTGGCAGTTGCCGGTGGTGTAGAACCGCCTGGTGAACCTGAACTGCCGGAACTACCTTGTGATGGTGTAGGATTGCCAGACGTATCTTGGCCGGGTGAACCGGAACTTCCAGAGGTATTACCACCCGGTGAACCAGTACTTCCTGTATTGCCCTCTCCGGAAGAACCACCATCTCCTGTATGACCTTCTCCGGAAGAACCACCATGTCCTGTATGACCTTCTCCAGAAGAACCACCATGTCCTGTATGACCCTCTCCAGAAGAACCACCATGTCCTGTATGACCTTCTCCAGAAGAACCACCATGTTCTGTATGACCTTCTCCAGAGGAACCACCATGTTCTGTATGATCTTCTCCGGAATGATCGTGTGGATTTCCAGATTCAGTTGTAGCTGTACCATCATTACCACCTGGTGTGGTACTACCATTATTGCTACCAGTCGAATCAGAATTATCTGAAGGAGATGATGTTGTACCTGTTGGTGGATTTGTTGTATGGCATACTAGGACACATCCAGGTCGTGGTGGTGTTCTACCGGCTACACGGTATTCATGAGTTTTTCCAGAAACTATAGCCGTTACGACCAATAATAGTACTACTAATGATGTTACTGATACCATCTTGAATTGTACTAATTTGATAATACGACATAATCGACAAATATATAGTAGAAAATAATCATAATATTATGGAAGAATTTACTGGTTGAAATATTTACAAAGTAAAATTTTTACAAATAATAGACATTTTTTGTATAGATAATTTCAACTAATTATCCGAATGTCAGTTGTTATCGATTAAATAATCAAGGCAATGTTGGCACAATAGATGAATAGAAAACGCTTAAAGAACACCTTATTAAAAATGAATGAATCGACATTATTGAAACTTGACAGGGGTGGGAAAATTGTCATTCGATTGTAGGATGGCGCAAGGGAAACAATCCACATTACATGACTATCTTCTGCATACTTCATGTCATGGCTATCGATTTCTTGCCGAAAAAGATCGACATTGGACCGAAAGGTAGTTCAATATCTATTAATTATTATTATTATTTATTAAATAAATGAAATATTTGAGATTGTTCTGGGCAATTGTTTGTTCATTAAGTTGGATTGCTACTGGTCTATTAATACATTCCACATGGAATGATTTTCAAAATAATGCAATCAGTTTTGTTGTTGAAACAAGCTATTTGGATTGGGATACGCAGTTTCCATCGATTGCAGTTTGTGAAACTGATAATCAAAAACGTATCGCTGAAATAACAGACAGGTTTGTGTAATTCTAGTCAATAACCGTTATTCAGTCGAAAAATAATGTCGATTTGCCAAAATATGGCAACTTTTATCGAATATTTTGGTACTACTTGGAGTAGTCGATCAAAATTTTCCAAAAACCATGTGGTTACAGATTTCTTTGGACAGGGTCGAGTTGTGTTCTGTTCAGGGCGCAATTACAGTTTCTGTATTCGCTGACCCTTCCTGCTTTTCTTGGTACTGATAACCGACTTTTCGCAAAATTCCAGAACTTACGGCGACCCCCACGACTACAATTTAGACGAAATCGTCAAAGAATTGGTATATTTCCGCGGTTTATCATTCTATACACTGCAAATCTGTGGCCCGGAAGCACTAACACCCAATGCAAACTGTTTAAAGAAGAACTTTTCCGATTTTTCCAAATTAGTACGCAGTTCATGTCGGGAGATTTTGAAGAAATGCGAATGGAATAATCAACCATTCGATTGTTGTACATATTTCGATATAATTGATACAGAAATGGGTATATGTTATGGTATCAATACAATACAAGGACGTAAAGGATTGAATAATAGAAACAAATATCGTATGGTATCAAATCAAAAAATTGGAGCTGGTACATTAAAATTAGAAATTTATGGGTATGCTAATGTTTATGTATTGGGTGAACAAGAAGTACCATCATTGACAACACTAGCAATTGATGTGTTACAAGTTACACCACATATACACTATCATCGGTTTATGGCTATTAAAGAAATTGAAAATCAACCAGAAGTTCTAAAAATCTTTTTTTCCAAATTTCTAAATTTCCCTACAAATAAAATTGTCTTGTTTTAGGTGGAAGATGTTAGTATTCGACAACGAAAATGTCGATTTAATGACGAATCTGATTTAGATGTTTATCCGTATTATAGTTATAGTGCCTGTTGTGTACAGTGCCGTAAAAATGCACAATTCCAAAAATGCGGATGTACCCATCATCTTATACCAAATACACGTACGTATGTCCTTTCCAACTTAAAACAACCATATTTCCAAAATTTCATCCCTTACTGATGGATTATAAATATACGAAACAGGTATCTCTTATCGTAAGAGACACCCTGTTATCTGCCCTATTAATGCACCGATTTCAACCAAATTTTACACAATTGTAGTCTTTTACTTGCAAAATTCGTCTGTAAAAGAAATAGTTAACAAACTCCTTTGATTGTTGCGTAATCGGTAACGTAAACGGTAACGCTAAGTATTCGTTACAGCACCAGATAAACAATGCAATATAACAGGATTATATTGTCTCAGTAAACATTATAATGAATTAGCAGTATTGAAAGCATCATGGGCGAATCGTGTTGGTTTAGTATGTGATTGTCTACCTAGTTGTACAGAAATCGAATTATCCGTAATCAAAGATGATAAAATTGGGTGGGTATTTGATCATTTTATTTTGATTGTTCCTATTATAAATCTCCAGTTTTCGTTTGTTAGGATTGCTGAAGATCTTGCAATTGTTGAATTGACTTTGGAACGTTTACCATCGGAACGATTCAAAAGAACTGTTGTTCGTGGCAAATTAGATCTTGTTGGTAATATTTATTTAAATAACAAAATTTTGTTGATTTTAATCGAGTTTTTTTTTGTTTGTTTGTTTTAAGTTTCTATGGGTGGTGGTACAGCACTATTCTTAGGTGCTAGTATTTTAAGTTTTGTTGAAATCATTTATTATTTTACTTTACGATCAGCTAATAACAGGAAAATGGCACGACAACGTGCTGCAGGAAATCGACAATTTCGATTTGATTATGATCACAACAATACAATACCGACAATTTCTTAACTGTTGGGCACAAAATCTACTCATAATCAGTATTTTTGAAATTTTCAGCACGAATTTATTGCAATAGCAACTCAAACCACTCAGTGGCCCACCTTTTGCCAGGAAGACGGTGCTTTGTTTCATCATGCAGAACAAAATTTGCCTTTGTTGTGTTCCCCATTTAAGCTTGCCGGCTTAGCAGCAAAGAGTGTGCAACATGGAAGCTTCTAAGCTGCAGCTTGTTCAGCTTACGCATAAGTCGAGGGGCCTATTCGCGTTGTATACAAAAGTTTGGTGTTGTTATGGTTCCAATTAGTTGGTCACTACCGGGCATTTTCCCGATTGCCCGGTGGCCCAGTCCGGCGCTGAAACTACTGCTACACTAGTAGTTGCACATGCTAACAATTTCGTGGTATTACACTAATAATCCAAAGGTCCAGGACGGAGCATCGACATTCGTCTTCTCTATCAACTGTGCAGCAAAAAAATCAACAACATTATGGATATTGGGTCAGAACCGGCTAAGGGCCGGTTGCACCATTCGTTGTCAAAACTTAACAACGCGCTAAATATTTCACAATGGGTTTTTCCACTGGGCTGGCCAATCAAATAGGCCAGTGGAGTTCTTCTAAGTGTGGGCTTCCCATGCAGCCGGCCCTGTATTGGATCGTAACGATTTCTCGAGAATATTGAACTTGAATATTTGATAAGAAAAAATTGAATGAATTAATTTTTATCAATCTTCAAGTTAATTCATTCAAATGATTAAACAGAGAAATTATAATAAAAAATATAAGAGAGAGGAAAAAAGAAATGCAATACGTCTGGGAAATTTTTCCATAAGATTGACGTACACACACACATTCTGTACTCTCTTATCAAATCCTCATTATTCTTATCAATTTACTACAAAAATTTTTATGACTTATTCCAACATAAATATTCCATTTATTATTGTTCAGTTTCAAATGGAATATATTAAATATAAAAATTAAAAACATTAGATATTATCAACCTTGAACTTATTTACATCATTAGTTTTGATAGTTTGATTCATATTTCAAATAAATTTCGTACGGTGTGTTTGTTGGGTCAGTTCTAAAATGGATCTCATCCAAAAGGGTTGGTTTACTGAAAAATGTGATCTATGGCCGGGACATTTGACAACATTAGAAGTCGAACAAGTTCTATGCCATGAACGATCCGATTATCAGGACATTATGGTGTTACAAACGTAAGTTTTCGCAGATTTTTGTTATTGATAACACAACAGGTTTTTCTTTTTTTTTAGTAAACACCACGGTAGAGCCTTGATTCTGGATGGTATCATTCAATGTACAGAATACGATGAGTTCTCTTATCAAGAAATGATAACATTTCTACCGTTGAATAGTCATCCGAATCCGGCACGTGTTCTAATTGTTGGTGGTGGTGATGGTGGTGTTGCACGTGAAGTGGAAAAACACCCATTAGTTAAAGAATTTGTACAAGTCGAGATTGATGGTAAAGTGATTGAGTTGAGTAAAAAATATCTACCATTTATGGCGAAAGGTTTCGATTCGAAGAAATTAACATTAAAAATTGAAGATGGTTTCCGTTATATGAGAGAACATTCCAGTGAATTCGATATCATTATAACGGATTCAAGTGATCCAATTGGACCGGCAACGAATCTATTCACCGAACAATATTTTAGTTTATTAAAGAATGCATTGAAACCGAATGGTATTATATGTTCACAGAATGGTACAATGTGGGCTAGTTTGAAAGATGTTAAACAAACAATGGAGAATTGTCGGAAACATTTTAAAAATGTACAATATGCATGGTGTAGTGTACCAACATATCCAGCTGGACAAATTGGATTTTTAATTGCAACAGTTGATGAAAATTGTAATTTTCAACAACCCAAATTACAATTTACTGATAATGATTTGGAACGAATGGGACTACGGTATTATAATAGTGATATACATAGGGCTTCATTTGGTTTACCAACATTTGTCAAGAATGCACTCAAATAAAATCTATTTATATCAAAGTTTTGTTATTTCATTAATTTTTTCCATTTAGGTACTTTAGGTCATTAATTACTGTTATTCACAACATACTATATATCAGGGGTGGCCAAAGCGTCGACCGTAGGGCACCTGAAAGTTGCCCGGGAACCGAATTATGAACGAGAACCTTTCTTTTCTGTAGTCGCCCGCGGAGATATTTTCACTAGGTAGATAGTAGCCTCCAACATCTAAAAGTTTGGCCACCCATGCGACGTTTTTTCGTCACTCAGCGTCAGGGCCGGACTGGCTTACCTTGGCCTCGAGGAGCTTATAAGAAAAGAAGGTATCTCTTCAGATGATGATCACAAAAAATACCTTAAAAAATTATCGGTGACCCCTCAAACGGTATTTGGCTCCCAAAAACTCATTGACCCCGGGGCAAATCTCCCCATGTCCACCCCTATCCAGTCAACACTTAAAGATTTTCGAAACCATCAAGTTAAAAGATAAACCTAGCGTTTTAAAGATTGTGTGTTGGAGGTAAACCAGAGCGAACGTCGGGATCAAATTAACTAATCATGTGTTCAGCGTTGGGGGACTGCACAACCTTATCGGAGATGTTCAGCAAAAGGGTGTCATCGAAAGGGTAAGGTCTAAAATACACTACGACTTTTGATTTTTTTCTAATAATTTTTGGTTTCTCTTTTTTCAAATTGCAGTATGTTTGGATGGCGTGGGATAAGGAGAGATGACGTAATCCACGAAGCCCTAACTAGTAAGTCTTGCTCCTCTTTATTCCTCTCATATATCTCCTCCGTCCTGTCCAGTTCGGTAGTGCACAAGTGAATTCAGTAGGTTCCGTTGTCACCTCTTTGAGGTGACCTGACCTGACTCGACCTCTACACCCTTAATGGCAGTAGAGGGAGGATTATGTTATGTTAGAATTGGTTCTATTAAGGGATTATTCGGGAAATGCAGAAGCACTTTGAAAATTTATCAAAACCTTTATTTTCCACATAGAAAATACAAAATAGAAACAGTGGCGAACCCAGGTATTTGGAGGCTCTTCACCAAAAAAGGGTGGATTCTACTGTCAAGTAAAAATATATGATTTATCTTTACTTGAAGCACAGACAATCCCTTCTACCTGGTAGCCTTACAGCAATACCGTATACGACACACACAAGTACAAGTATCAAGTAACGGCGGCCCAAATGATGGTCTGCTTAATTACGTTGAGAATATCCATTGATTTCCACCTAATGGGCACAGAAAACAAAATCAAATTAATTCTACAGTTTTTGAAATTTAAACTTAAAAAAAAAACTATCTCAAACAAACAAGAAAATCGCCAATCAACACTTTTGTCTTTGATTTTACAAACAAAACTCAAAAAAGGAATTTCAATGAGAGAAAGAGCAAAAAAACAACTTACTCAGCTTATCTTCACCACCACCACACCATCAAGTTTCTCCATCATTCGTGCCATTTTCAACAACATAACAACATAACAACAACAACAACAACACTCTCACCACCATTCTTTTAAGAGAAAAAACACATTATTGATAAGACACAACAATTAAATCCATTCACCTATCACTTGCTTGTTCACACTTCAGTTTTTATTTGATCAATTCATTTTTTTTTGTTCTTCCACAATCATGCAAACTCTACCGGAGACTGAGTGAAAAAATTTGAAAAAAAATACACAAAAATAATGGGGAAAAGGGGTAGGAAATTGACAAAAAAAACTGATAAAATTTCTTTTTCACCCCTTTTCTATAAAGGGTCGTTTCACACAAGGGGTGAAAAGGAAATTCTACACATTTGAAAACAAAAACAAAACACTTTTTTTTTGATTCATCACCACTCATATAATATTTTATCACCTCATTTACAATTACTATTTAAAAAATTAATGATAATAATAATAGTAGTAATAATAATAGAAACTTAAGGAAAACTCCAAAGTCAAATAAAATGAAAACAAATATTTATGATAATAACTGATAATAATAATAATAATAATAGAAATTGTGACTTAACAAGTTTTCCTTCATACCTAAAAGTTTAAAAAAAAGAAAGAAAAAAAACAAGTCAATTGCCTCAATTGAGACAAAAATTTGTCTATAAACTAAAAGAAAATCATTAATTTCATCTGCATATCTATATATTGTATGTATATACAGGGTGACAATTCGGAATTAACTTAAACATTACATATTTCCAATTATATATAAATATACCTATACGTGTCACACACAATCATCCCTTATATCTACAAATTTTTTAGGTAATTATTAGAAAATTGACTAATTTTTTTTTTGCATTTATTATTCAAAAAATTTCACCCACACACAATTATTATTAAAAACCAATTTCCGAATTGTCAATCAATCGAACACACCCCTAAAATATATTATTTATGTATAATTTGATAAATAAAAAAAGGGGGGGGGGTTGTTTGGTCTTTTGCAATTTAGTTTAACAAAGACAACACACACTGTTTATCGTTCTTTTTTTTTTCAAGAAATATGGTAACAATGGGATAAATAGAAAGAGAGAGATAATAAGAAACACAGGGGGTTGGGCTAGTGGTGGGGATGAGGGGTTAATTAGACGAATCAGAAATGAGACGTGATAAGAGATATTCCCCTAATTATCACCCATTTACGCTTATCATTATTATTATTGTGATTTCAAAAATTTGTAAGAATTATTTTCAGTTGTTGTCTAAATATATGATTATTATTATTATAAATGGGTAAAATTAGTCGTACTTGAGAAATCCTTTATCCTGGGGTTGTTGTGGTGGTGGTCGTGGCCATTGACCACCATCCTGACTTTGACCACCACCCTGATTCATCCAATTAAGGAAACCAGGATTACTGCTGCCACCTTGGTTGCTGCCGTTCGGGGTATTACCTAAATCACAAAAAAACAAACAATATTTATTTGTTAATCTAGAGTGCCATGACAAAATATCATGTTCGATAGCCAGTCTCACGATCAGACGGATCAAATTTACAGTAACCACAATGATACTATGGTTGACGCCGATGTTAACTAAACTCAAGCCGTTTTTTGGCGACTAATACGATTTAAGCAGGTTTGACCTGTATTTTCGCGCCACAAGAATGATGTCACATAGAGACTACAAACTCCTCTGCAGAGTCAAACAGTCAAATTTAACAAATTTATGACGTAGTTCAAAAATACGTTTCAAATATTGACACGAATACGTTGAGTCGCCAAAAAACGGCTTAAGTCAAATAAAAAAGCCATTATTTTGGTATGACTTGGTTCCATTATAAAGGTGTGCCTACACGAGGATATTCTTCTCTTAATTTGCCATTCTCTCTTCCTCTCTCTAAAAATAAAGAGAAAGACATCCTTTTTCATGTTTTACAAAGATAGGAGTCAAAGGAGAGAAAAATTTCCCCATGTAGACGGACCTTAAGGCCTACGACACATTGCGACGTAAAAAATAATAGACCGAACAACAATAGAATGAGACAACAAATGTAAATGGAATAATTCCCTGATTAATGTATATTACTGTCTCATTCTACATCTGTCGTTTCTTATAACGCAACATGTCTTAAGGGTGAGTTTGACTTGACTTGACTTTAACTTTTTCCCTCTCTGTTTAGAAATAAAGCGACACATATTAACCGTTCAAATTCAAAAGAAATGGGAAAAGTTTGAAGTGTCAGAACAACCTTAACGAGCTGAAAATTTCAAAGTGAGAATGACTATCGAACAAAATATGAATTAAAATCGGTACGATTCAGAGTCAGAGTCATTTTTGCTTGGTAACTGTCAATGAAGACTCTCTTATTCTATACGTAGTCATTGTTGACCACAAAGGAATTGGTCGAATTATTTCAACTGTAAATGGATGAGAAGAGAACCGTCCACAAAGACTTGACAAGGACTAGCTGACAGAATACTGTTTAACTTCCAAACTAGTCCTCGTTGACGATGATTATGCTCTGAATCGCATTGTATTTCATTTGGATTTTCTTAAAATTATCTTTACCGCTATTGTTGTTGGGGCCGTTGTTGAAACCTTGATTGAAATTCGGTTCAGGTTGATTCTGTAAATTACCAATTAAACCCCAACCAGCTTGATTTAATGCAGCAGCAACTAAAGCTGGATTCATTGGTAAAGCACTTAGATTCAAACCTAAACCTAATGGATTGCAGCTTTGTTGATTACTACCCTGTTGACCCTGGCCAGTAATACCTGAATTATTAAAAATTAAAACTTTATTGATAACAAAACGGAGCAAAACTATTAAAAAAAAAACAAACAACAACAACAACAAATACAACAACACACGAACAACTCATATTCGCTATCATCATCATCAATACATCAACTCAGCTTCCAACAACAGAGATATTTTGTCTCAAAAGAAGACATTTCTATAGAAAAGCGAAGATATTTTTAGGAAAAAAAATAGTGGATAAAAAAATTTTTGGCTCACCCCGATAGTTAAGTTTTTTTTACAGATTTTTTGATTAACGAAGGAACTTAGTCCTGTGAGGAGGATATTTCGAAGCTGAATTAAACAAACAAAAAAAAAGACGCAAGTGTTAGGAACTAACTTAACTAAATTATAAATATAACAACAATAACAACAACAAAAACAACAAAAAATTAATTTAGTTAAATAAATTAAAAAA
>JAZBHA010000321.1:43565-57853 GCA_037464855.1 Iselma pallidipennis | reverse complement strand
CCACCATCTGGACCACCACCTCCTCCGCCACCACCACCACCGCCAGGTCCACCACTACGATTATTGCCATGATTCTGGCCACGTGGACCACCACCACCACCACCACCACCTCCATAACCGCCGCCACCACCTCCTCCTCCACGTGTTTCAGATTTCGGTGCTGCATTCGACACATGTACAGATACACCTTTTATTATATGATCTTCACCACATAAACTTTGTGCCACTTCCGGATCCAAAAATGTTACAAAACTAAATGCACGAAACGGTTTCGGTATAAATACATCCGTTACTTCACCATATTTTCCAAAATATTCACGTAAATCGTCAGCTGTTAATTCTTCTGTACAACGTCCGATGAATACTTTACATGGCACTTGTTGAATTAAACCCTCCTATGGAAATTCAAATTTTTGTTAAATAATCCGAATTATTGAGACTTCAATCGAAATCTTACCTTTGAATTGGGCACTTTTACATCACACCATCGTCCATCAATCATATGTCGTTGGGCTAAAACACGCATTTGAGATTCATACGATGCAAATCGTATAAAACCGAAACCTTTGGATTGACCGGTTTTTGGGTCTTTTTTCACCTAAAAAAGATAGACAAACCGAACAAAAATATAGTATATGCCCTGAAGCGATTCCTGTAAACAGTCCAAGAGTGCACAGCCAAATTTTTTGCTTGGCTGTCCACTGCTGTGGACTGTAAGATTCCTATGTGTGATAATAAATCATAACGGGACAACAATTATAGATCGTAGTGCGTTGATTAAACCGTAAACCATTTATCATTACATGGAGAGTGACTTAATAAAACAAGCAACGTATGTCTTAGCTGATTTTTTGGAAGATACAATCTCTTTGAGAAACATCTTCCCGTATTCCTGTATACAGGAAATTAATGTTCTAAACCAGAGAGGATATTATGGGAACAAACGTAGCAACTGTTATTTGTCGATCTAATCAACGCAGTACGTTCTATTAATTTTTGATCACCCGTTATTACTAATGGTAAGTGTACGTGGAAAAAAATAGAGTGCTTACTTGTGCCATTAGTACTTCACCGAATGTTTCAAAATATTCACGTAAATTCTGTTCTGTTGTTTTCCATGGTAATCCCAAAACAATTAGATCTGTACAACGTAACTTGGTTTCCATACGTTTGGTTTTAGCTGTTGAATTTTCTAAATTATCATCAGATTTTCGTTTATTTTCTGAAACAAGAAATATAAATAATTAACAATAAGTACAGAAAAAAATGACTATTCTGTGAATTGTTTTTATGGTGGTCACCTTACAAAGGGTTTCAGTGTAAAATCTGTATTACAATCTTACTGTAGATAAAATTTTAGATGCATTCCGCATAGTTGCTCGATATTGGAGCGTGTGCTTTAAGTGCAGCGGAGTCATGTGACAAAGAAGTCAACAGGGATTAAATGGGAGTTGGTGAACGTTTTGATGTTTATGGTGTTTCTGAATGAGAATCACACCCATCATTACACAAGGCGGCACATGTCCCATTATATGCAAACGTATAAATGCCCATGCCCGCACGTAAACCTGCACCGTGTGCGCTACTTCGTCAGAGTATAGGGCCCGACGCATGTTGAGACACAGTTCAGCACAGCGCAGTGTAGGATAGTTTAGGGTTTAGGGTACTTCCGACAGCAGCGCATATTGGGACGCAGTATTTGCTTATTGAGACAATGGTACCAAAAATCAGAAAAGAGAGGTAAAATCATTGCATCTTTGGTTAGAGAGAGAAAAGCAAACACAGGCCAGGTAGAAACTGTGTCTCAAACACTGAACTGAACTGCTCTGAACTGCACTGCGTAGCAATATGCGCTCGTCCATTAATTTACATGGAGTACAAAAGTCTGCTCTGCGCTGTGCTTTCTGTGTCTATTCGCACATTTTTTTACCCGCCAAACGCAACTCCTGCCACTCCAAAAACTATAACCGAACGGTGTAGAAAACGCAGTAACTAAAAGCACGTTTAGCGTGGTCATGCCGAACGCTGCTCTTGACAATAATGAACAAATTAAGCCCCGAATCAATCAGAATCAACGCCCAAATCTGACTGGCCAAGATTCGTCCAAGTCAACATACACAAGAAACAATAGAGCTTTTTACGTATTCATTCACATTGCCTCAATCCGAGTCAATCTATCTAATTCAGTCCATTCGAATCAGGATGCAAGTAGGTTACAATTTCATCAGTCTGATTCATGAATCAACAGCAAAATAACACACTGCAAAACTAATACTTTTAATAAAAGACAACAGTATATGTATTATGCGAGGTAAGTGAGTGATAAGAAATAGTTGATTGATTCAACTAGTAACATAAATCTTTGCGCCTCAGATTCGTAGAATTTCTGATTGATTCAAATTCGTATGGTTTGAAAGGGACCTTAGTTTCTTTTGCACATTTTATCTTGTAAACACCCTTAACACCAACGCGAAACCTTTGCTGCCGCGTTCGGAATAACCGACTCCATTGCGGAGCCAAAATTTCGCGCTCGTGTGGGGCGTGCTTTAGAATTTGCTATACAGAGAGCGCTACAAATAGCAAACATGGAATTTTCGCCCCCCAAACTAACCTCTAAATTATTTTCTCCATTAAAAAATCGAAATATTATAAAAAAAATGAAACAATAAAAAAACAAACAGGATAGTTTTATAGATCATTCGTATTTGCCTACCTTTAGGAAAGACACAATAGAAAATCTGTGAGCCCCAACCAATTTCTGGTGGTGGATGTAGACGGCCTTCACTCAAACGTACACCACGCATAGCTTTCGTTTCTGGATTACGATATTTTAAGCCTGAAGAACCGGGAAATTGTGCTGATAATGTTGATAATAATAATGTACCATCATCTTCGGTTGGTAATTCAATTGGTTCTTCACCCTCATCTTCAGCTACTTGCAAATATTCAACCGACATTCTTACAAAACTTACAACAAACAAAATTTATGTAAATATATTTCTATGTACAGATAATACAGACAAACAACAGACAAATCGAAAAAAACACACTCGCTCCACACAGAAAACACACACACACACGTTTCTCCCTTTTTTTTTAAAAAAAAAAGGAGAAAAGCGTATTTTCATCAAAAAATACGCCTTCAGTCCAACGGTGACAATGAACTCGGCCAAAATGGCGGGTTGACAGCAATGTTTGCCAACTGTTTGTTGGGTTGGCAACAAAATGAAATACGATCGTCTAGCGGACAGACTGTGACCAGCTGTCCGGAATGGATCGATGGAGCCCCACCACTCTGGTAGAATGTGGCACACCGCCAGACGGATACGACGAGAAATTATCGACGTCATATTCTCTAAAACTAATTTCCCCCCACAACTGTCAGCCACGAAGTGATGTCACACTCGCCAAAATACTGGCTCCAAGTATGATGGTGGCAGAACTGTCAGGGCTGTGGTGCAGTCTGACGAAATACTACGAAAGTTGGCGCAGACGGATCGGGAGTAATTGGGGCGAAGTTTAAAAACCTCGCGTTTAACGAACTCCACCCGAATAGTTACGAACGATCACTCATAGTCTGACTACTAGACTTCTGTGTAAGAAAATCACTAAACTTTGCGCGGGAAATTTCAAAATAAACACAATTTAAAAAGATTGAATTTTATTCTCTTTGGATTTTCTTCCAAATTACAAACTGGAAAAACAAATAAACAAAATGATTAATAAAGTGGTGATGCATAAAAAAAAAATACAGGAAAATTATATAAGAGCCCAGTATTTTTTGTAAATCTTTCTAATGGTGCCCCCTTTTTGTATACGTTTTTTCTTTTCTTTTTTTTTTGAATCACAAACAACAAACAATACTAAAAATCAACTATACTATAAATGCAAAATTTTATAATTTTACTTAAACATCCACCATATAAGTAGAATTTGAATTGAATTTATTAAATGGGGGTGGTGTTTGGGAGAATGGAATTCCTGAATTTTCCTTCTTATTTCCCCTTTAATTTATAAATTCAATCATTGTGATTTTGAATCTTCACTATAATCATCACTACTTGATCGAATATCGCCTTCCATTCTACCAGCATTTAATGAATTTGCAACAATTTTCAGTATCAAATAGGTCCAGAAACAATGAAGGACTAGTAATAAACATAGCAAACTATTAAATATATAATAGGCGGGGAACATCGGCACTATTCTTGGTGCATCTATCGACGTACTAAAATAAAACACAAATATTACAAAAAAAATTTAAAGAGAAAGCATCATTAAAAATCATCATAACTTACTTTCTTATTATCCAAAATGGATAAACACCCAGTCTTGTTACAATCCAGAGGATAGTAAAAATGGCAAAAATTGCATCACATACTTTTTGATAACCGGAATATTTTGCCATTTTTGCCGCCTACAGAACAAAAAAAAAAAAGAAACGGATTAAATCATACAATTATAAACTTCGAAACATAGAAATTGAAGGGCTTCTGTATTTCCACCAATTTATCAGGGCCAGCTCTAGGTACTAATAAATCAGCTTTGGGAGTAAGGCGTTAGAAGGTTCTAGGAAGGTAGTATTTCGAAGAAAAACACCCTCTCCTCCAAAATATGAAATAATGGCTCTCCATTTAGACTAGTAGACTACTAGAGATACAGGCTCAAGAGAGTAGATCTCTTTGAATTCGAGTTACAGTTACAGTTTACAGATAAAAAACCCTACTAGTGACGGTGAAACCCCCCCCCCCCCCAAATTATTTACCTCTAAAAATATATCAGCACAATCATGTACAACCAATACAAGACTACCAATACGAAAAACATTAACTACCCATGATAAACACATTAATACAATTGTTGCTATATGATGTATAAACATTTGCCAAAAATCTTTACGTTTAACATCAAAAAATTGACTAACACATAATGACCAATAAAATGCCATCGATATCATATAATACCACCATATGTCATCTGTTACTGATTGATGTGGAAATCCATTCCTAGAAAATCAAATAAATTAATCACAATCTTTTTTTTTTGGTTTATTGATTTATATACAGGTGATTACAATAAAACCTGCGTACAGTGACCACCTAAAAGCGGACCTATATAGTATACAGGAGCTGCGTTCAGGACGACAACTCTATGCACTCGACGAACAGTGCGTGCTCCATACGCTCCATACTTCGCGGAGTGGTACCTACGATCCGGCCATGTGCTATCAGAGGTTGTGTAAATTGATTGGTGGATTTTCTACTCCTATGTCACGTGATCTAGCTGCACCTAAAGCACTGCCCCAACACCGAACAACCGTCCCGAACGCAACTATATAGAGTGACACAGATGAGGCTCAGCAATATTGTAACGCCCTACAATTCCGCATAGAATACAAGGGAATGTAAATGGTCGGAATATTGAAAAAAAAAAAACAAACAAAACAGATTTAGGCTAATTGGGACGTTCCTAATGCGACTCGCAACTATTGCAACAAATGCTGGAAGATCAAAGACCTTTTAGAGATAAGAAGTTTGGTATCAGACCATTTATGCCACCCTGTATTTGCGGGTGTTTTTTAAAAACTAGTAGAACCACCTCAATTTTGGTGAAGGAAAGACTAACGGTGTTCGGTTGTAAGCACCCTTTTTTTTGGAGAAAAATGACCAATATGTATAACAGGTTTGATTGGATTAAATCTCAATTTTATCAAATCAGTAGTACAAATACATATTGAATATTTTACTGTTATCAAATTGCAATAATAATATGATTCATTCTCAAGCGTACTGATAAGACTATTATCTTCTCATAATTCAACAACAATATAACCAACAATAGTCTAGTAATTTTATTAAGATAATAAAAGACTCTCTCTCTAATTAAAGAAATAATAATTAATAATTAAAAATAATAATAAAACGAAACATAAAAAAAAACATGTTACAACGTGCTAAATCATTCATTTTCCGTACAAAAAAGAAACAACAAATCAATAATGAAGAGAATGATACAACAAATTTAAATGAATTATCGCATTTACGTCGTTCGATACCGATTAATACAACAACATTACAACAAACAATAAAAATTCAAAATAATGAAAATCATCAACAAAACCAACAACAACAGATTTGTTTAGAAATTGAAGAGAATTTCAAGAATCGTATCAAAAAACGTAGTGTCTCCTTTAAGGATTTATCGAGGAATCGACGTAAAGTTTAATTATTATTATCATTTTTTTATAATAATTATTTTTCAATAAAATATTTTGATAACATACCAACATTCGTTGATATCCCACAGCCATGGTTTATTCCATAATACAACAAGTCCATAAATAAAACTAGATGTATAATATAGACATCGCCATGAGTTTTCACAGAATTTCGTTAATGTTGATGGTTTATTTTGTCCTTTACGTAAACGTAACCAACGTTCCACTTGACGATCAGTCATATCAACTTGTTTAGCCAAACCTTGGACCTATTTTTTAAACCCAAAAATATTAGTATTTTATTCGTTTTCATGTTTAACACATTGTCGGCCAGGTACCACCTAACAGCCCTTTGACGTCAACTCAAGTAGGGCTCTTTGGGACCCACCCTGGCCGTCAATGTGTTAAAACCAGAACAATACAAGACCTGCTTGTGTTTCCATCTTTTGGAAGCCGTGTATGCTTTCTCCAATACAGAATTAAATGGTGCTTTCTTTGGTCGTGTATTCTTAATACCAATCGAAATACCAACTGGAGCAAACCAATATCTAGAAAAATCAACCAACGGAATTAGTAAATTAGTAATCCGGTCTAGTAACATAACCTCAACAAACTTCTCTAATACATAACGTATGAATAGCATAATAAATGCCATCGGTAATGGATAAATTAAATGTCTATAATCGGCATGTTTGATTGTTGTCGATGATTCTGGTGATATATCATTCCATGTGGTATTTGGTGGTAGCCAAATTGATTCACTCCAAAAGGTGCCCATCACAACACGATATAAATTTGCCATGATCTCCGGTTCTATTTAATAACTTCTATTATTATTTAAATTTCTTAAATTACGTATAAATAAATAGAATTTTTTTTTAGAAAATCTATAACTAGAACATTGTTTTTCCCTTGGTGGTAAATTTGAGTTTTCCCCACAAAGATTTCCCCGGAAAAAACGACCAACACCCCTCACTACTAGCACGAACACCGATTGTGAATCATGTCATCTGAGGATTACGTACTGTAATTAAGCCCGACTAGAATATAAATAAATTAATTTAAGATAAATCTCTTACAAAAAACAACGTGACACATTACTCGATTATCTGAATAATTTACTAATAATCACAACATGTGATAACTGATAACCAATTTTTTCTTATCGATAAATCATTGATAATCGCAAGATAACTATTAACAGTACTTGATCCGTTGATTGCGCCAAAACTGAAGTACGTCCTTTAATTAGACAAAAATTTCAATGATTTTTTATAAATTATCTATTTTAAATTCAATTCGATAATTAAATTAATCTACGTATTAATTAATTAAAGTAATTGGTAATTAACGTAAGAAAAACATGTAGGAAATTGACGAATTATTCCGAAAGGGTAAATACAGGACGTGATCACTAGCCCGGTAGGAATTTGAAATTACGCAAATTAGGAACGGTTTTTTTATTATATAAACAAATTATTAACAAAAAAACACGTAACCGATGATAATATTTACATTAAAAAAAAACGGCTAAATCTACACAAAAACTTTAATAGCTAATAAAATTAAATAGTCGAAAAAAAAAACACCATTAGTTGTTAAGCGGCATTCACACCGACGTCCATTAAGGTAGATTCACACCGGTGTCAATTAAGCTGGATTCACACTGATACGTTTTCATTATTTTACCGTTAAATCTCGATAGATGGCGCAATTGTAGTCAGCAAGCAAAGACATACGTTTTGATATAAATGGGATCATAGGATTTGATTTTAAAGGTTAGGTTTATATAACCTATAAACAAAATTTCAAGAGTATTTTTTTTTATTATTATTTTTAACGTTATTTTCAAAATGTTTTGCATAATAAAGCGTAGTTACAATTATTTACAATATTCCAAAAAGAATAGAAACATAATAATATTAATAATAATAATGATGAGAAAAAAGAAACAAAAAAAAAGGCGCGGGAAAAAAACAATAATAATAAATAAAGTGAATCAATCAATTCAAGTGCAATACTGGTATTGTAATTATTGTCTAATAATCATCATAACTAGGTCCGTTGCTTTTTCTCTCTTTTTTTTTTTTCGTGACATAACAGGCAGATTGGGCCATAATTACGACAAAACGTACGTTTAAACATTAACTGATACTGATAGACAGAGAAGACAACTTGCGCAAATAACGAATGCGCATAACACTAAAGTATTATGATGCGCATCCGTCCATCTCTTTCTACCAGACGATTGTAGTGTACGTTTACCTTAATTATGGCAAAATCTCCCTATATTAATAATAATAAAAATACTAACAATACAATAATAATAATAATAATGATTAATTAATGAAATCATGAGAATAATATGAAATCAGTCTAAATATTATTAACAAAAATAACATTCTTATTTATTAAATAGTGCCTGTTTTTTTTTTTTTTGTAAATATTTGGCAATTATTTTATTATAATTATCGTTATTGATGAAGAAAAACGTGATTAGGCTCTATATTTAACTTTTTAAAAATAACTAATTTATTATTATAAGGAGCAAAAAACAACAAAACAAAGAAATTTATCACATTTCGTTAAATGTTAAAAAAAAAATAAAATAATAATAATAATACAAACGCAACCATTAGAGATAAAAATAAACATATTTTTGTAAAGGAAAAAACCCTAAAAAAATGAAAAACCAATTAACCAACTTTTCAAGAATACATACACACATATTTACCCCCCTCAACCCCACATTTCCTGTTCAAATACATACACAAACACTATAAAAAAATAATTATTAGCTATATAATTTTTTTTTTATATTTGTATATATCTATCTATGTATAATATATAATATTATAATATATACAAAAATTTGTTTCTAATATATTTGTTTTGTTGATATTATATTATTATTAATGAAAGAAAGAAGAAAATTAAGCTTCCTATTCTAATAATATAATAATATAATTATTTTGTTGTAGTTTTCGCCCTCAGATTTTCGTTTTGGTCATTCAAATATATCTACTATTCACTCACCTAATAATAATAATTTTTATTGTTTCGATTTTGATTCAAAAATTGCTTTCATATCTTTAATATTGTAAGTTTGTGGTGGTTTTTCACGCCTGTAATCAGAATTAAATCAATTATTACCTATTAAAAATCACTCAAAAAGGCAAAAACATTCTAAGGGTGGGTCGTATACAGTGCAATCTATTATTAAATTTATAGTGGTCATGGTTGACTTTGAATGACGTAAGGAACGTATGTCGACACTTCATTGTTTGTCACTAATCTGTCATATTAAGTTAGGTTAATGTTAATGACGTGTGTGCCTAAAAATTAAAATTGCTATATATTTGGAGAGTTGCAGTACAATTTTCATTAGTTAGATGGCGTTACTGTAGTAAGCGACTGAACTATTACACACGCAAGGACATACGTTTGTCATGGCACACTTTAATCATCAATTTTATAGATCGCACTGTATATAGAGAGATATTTCTCTCCTAACTTCGCTCCTCTCTTTCTAAAAATAAAGAAGAAACTATCCTTTGTCTCCTTTTTAGCCATTAGACTACATCATACAGAATAGTAAAGAAAGCAAAACTATTGTCAAGAATGTCAAAAGACTCCAAAAATGAGTCGAGGCTCTCCTAAAGCGAAGACCATCAATCAGTCACATGGAAATTCACACAAAGAACAGGACTGGGTGGAGACGGATTTGTCTGAAATCACTTTGGAAGTGAGAGGAACACAGAACCAGTCCCGTATGTGTGAATTATACTTAACGGTACTAGGCATTAGAAATATGATAGATGACGTGTAGAAAATGTACAGATAACGACGAAATAGAGGTCAAATGATCTTGAAAATGGTTTTGAGTGTTCAAAGACTCGAAACTATTTTAAGGGTGCAGGTAGATGGAGAGACTTTTCTCCTCCCACTGGCAACAAATAAAGAGGTGTAGATGCAACTTCTCGCTCTAGAAATAGACAGCAAATCATCTTTTCCCTCGTTTTTAGCACAAGAAAAGCGAAAGTCTTCCCGGCTATATGCACATCATCCCAGATATACAGTGTGATCTACAAAACTTATGACGGTCAAGTAAGCGTTGACTTCGAATGACGTGTGGAACGTATGTCGACACCTGTCATATTGGAATATAATAAAAACATCAATTTCATGAATTAAAATACACTAACATCTGAATAGATGGCGTTACTGTAGTAAGCAGCTGGACTATTACGAATGCAAGGACATACGTCTGTCAGGACATACTTTGACCGTAAATTTTGAAGACCACACTGTAGAGTCTAAGTATTTTGAGGCCTTGCCATCGCCTCGATTCCTATAAAGGCTTAAATTACAAATAGAATAGGGGATTCCCCAACATTCATCCAGAATTATAAAATTATCTCACCTTGGACTTCTACTATTTTCCAAGCTAATACGCCTCAAACGTTCAGTTTCAGTTTCACGTTCACGATTCTCGAATGTATGTCGACGTTTTTCAATCTTCTCATCAATTATTTTATTATTACTACTTCCACTATTGTTACTACTACTACTACTACTACTCTTACAATTATCACTACTATTATTACTATTATTATTTTTGGTTTTTGGTAGTAAATCAGTCATTTTTCGATTGTTACGTAATTCAACAATCGATCTTTGGTGTTCTTGTTCTCGTTGTTCTCGTTCAAAAATTGCAGTTTTCGATTTTAAACCATCATCAATTTTGTTATTTTTCCGTCGATATTTCTGATGATAATAATCATTATTACTAATACTATCAACATTATCATTATCATTATCATCATCTTTTTTCGTTGTAAACAATTTCAATTGTGACATTAATACATCTTTATCTTCTTTAAATGATTCCGAACGATATTTATCATGTAAAAATTTACGACGTTCCTCTTTATATTTTTCAATACGTTCACGTTTCTTTTGATCTTCATCTTCTTCTAATAATGTAGTAGAGTTATTTAAATTCTCGGTACTATGTGTTAAATGAATCATTGTTGTTAATTGGAAATTCTCATCGTATAGAGGAAGACGTTTTGGTGGATTCAATTTTTTTGGTAATGAATTTGTTTTATAACTTAAATTCTCATCAAATGATTGACGTCGTTGTCTATCAATATTATTATTATCAGTATTATTATTACTATTATTATTATCACCACTAATATTACTATTATTACTAGCAAATTCTTTTTTAAATTCTTCCTCATCTAATGAACGTGTTTTTAATTGATATTTTAAATTACGTGCTCGCAAACAAGGCGGTAAACCATCTTTATCATAATTTGTATGTTTCTTCAATTTGCGATCGGTTGTCGTTGTAGCAGTAGTAGCAGTAACATCTTCAAATTTACTCATCAAATCTTTTACACACACTTTACTATTATTATCATCATTTGCAGAAATCTCCACATTCTCATAAACAGTCGACGATGATGGTACTGACGTTACAGTGATCATTGGTGATGATTTCTTCATTTCCTCACCATCCATATTTTCATAAACATGAACATTATCCGGTTCTAATGAATCATAATTTGATTGTTCATTAGAAATGATTTCTTCATGTTCATGTTGATCACTATCACCAATTATAACAATTGTACTAGTGGCGCCACCATGATAATCACCAGTATTAATGCCATCTTGTGGCAAGATTTGTAAACCTACAGGTGTTGTTATTTCATCATTTGTATCATTTGTTGTTATTGGAAGCTCTAATAATGCATTAACTTCATGTATTGATCGTCGGAAAAATTTCACCTGTTGATAAACCGAATTACCATCATTATCATAAGTTTCAGTTTCTGGTGATTTTCGTTTATCATTGATAATAAACGAACGATTTGGTGGATCAATTGGACTGTAATAATAATAATAATAATCAATTTACAATTAAACTAATAATGATAATAATAACTCACCTGAATTCAATTAAATCTTTATTATTATCATCATCATTGTTTAAACTATCATGACTGGAATTTTTCATATCATTATCATGATCATCATCATCATCATCACAATTACTATATAAACCAGGACTAACACGTGGACTGGAACCTTTTGATAAACTTAAACGACAAAAATTCAATGATGTATGACTAGTACTTGTTGTATTCTGACTTAAATTATCATCATTTGTTTGTCCAATGATTTCACTTAAACTTAAATCCGAACTATTATTTAAATTATTACCATCATTATTATTATCAATTAATTGATAATTTGAACTTAATAAACTTGGTGTATATTGTATATTTGTTATTGATGATTGATTTGATGATGATAATAATAATAATTGATCATTTAATGTTATTGAACTTAATGTGATCTGTTCA
Organism: Iselma pallidipennis; assembly: GCA_037464855.1. Classification (NCBI taxonomy): domain Eukaryota; kingdom Metazoa; phylum Arthropoda; class Insecta; order Coleoptera; family Meloidae; genus Iselma; species Iselma pallidipennis. The sequence continues at coordinate 45,259 of JAZBHA010000321.1, read as the reverse complement.
TTTGTATCACAAATAGCATCAGATGATAGATTTTGATTGATTTTCTTATTTGTTGTTGTTGGATTTATTGTAAAATCATCTAAAGCACTCAAACTTTTCGGACGATCACTAGTTGTATCACTTAATGATTTATCATCATTGTGATCTAAACCAGGTTGTGATGCTTCTTGATTTGGTAATGATGCAGTTGATGTTGGTACAATAGCTTTTTCATTAACATTAACAATAACATTTTCATAGATATTTGTTATTGGATTCTTGATAGGACTTGTTTCTAATGATTTCGGTGGTGATTTATAAATTATATTAATTGTTGTTAATATATTTTCATAATTACGATTAGTATTATTATCATTTAAATTTTGATAAACAATTTCGGTTGTTGGACTAATATCCGGACTGGAATCTAATTGTTTATAACAGACACTTTGTGGTGTTGATGGTGTATTTAATATACTTGATAAATCTAATAACAATTTCTTATCAATATTATTATCAGTTAATGATTTCGGTATATTATTATGTCGTTTATTATTATCATTCGTATTATTATCTAGATTCAATGATTGACGTTTTTTATCGAAATCTATACTTGAATTACGTGGTGATTTATTACGTGGTGGTTGCCCATCATCATCATTATTACCTTTATTATTATCATCTTGATATTTCTTATTATCATTATTATCATCATGTATTATAGCTATCGTTAAATTATCAGGTGTTGCACAATCTATATATTGTATATCGGATAATTGATCCTCCAATCTTGTACGTTTACGTGATGATAATAAATCCGGTGATAACACGATACGTGCCTGTTTTTTCGGTGATGGATTATTTGATTGTATATTTAATATACGTTTTTGTTGTTGTTGTTGTTGGTGTTGTAAACGTGGCGAACTAACTAAACTTTCATCTTCTGAAAATATCCTCATTTCTGATTCTTCTAATTCAAAATTTAAATGTATCTCACTTAAATCTAATAATGAACCACCATTTGATGTATTCTGTGATTGTGATTGTTGCTGTAATGTATCAAAATATGAATCATGTGATACACTACGATTATGACCATTTGGTTTATTATTTAATGTATATAATGGTCCTAAACTATCAATTTCATCAATTTTCATCATATCATTATTATGATTTGATGTTAAACTTTCAGCTGATTTTACTGTACGTAATTTACGTTTCATATCAATTAGATCACTTTCAATGATTTTTTGTTCAGTTAAATTAATACCAGGTGTTGATGCTTTACGATTCTTATTATTCTGCAGCGTTGTATTACTAGCATTATTATTATTATTATTATTTGTATTACTATTATTATTACGATTCTTTGTAAATAATGATCGCCAACCAAGTGGTGAACGTTTTGATGTTGTTGTTGTCGTTTGTGTTGATCCTCGTTTACGTAATTCAATCACTGTATGATATTTCTTCGGTAAATTCTTAGGACCACCACCTACTTCTATATATTTCTCTTCTTTCTGTCCTAATAAATGTTTATTACGTGCTTCTTCCAATGTTATCAATTTTGCTGGTGTTGATATTGCTAAACTTTTTGGACGACATGTTCGTTTCGGTGACAATTGTTGGGAATAGTGGTGTTGTTGTGGTAAATCCAAATTCGGTAAATGATCACAAAATATCAAATTCGCATAACATATCAGAAATTCTGTAAC
>JAZBHA010000321.1:11874-23128 GCA_037464855.1 Iselma pallidipennis | reverse complement strand
TATTATTATTATTATAAACAATTTTATAAAAATTGCAATGGTAATAAAGCTTTTGAATTTGTTGCTAATATTAACTTCTATTTTACAATCCTCAATATACCGTGTGGTCGATAAAATTTTAGGGTCAAAGTGTGCCATGACGAACGTACGTCTTTGCTTGCATGATAGTTTAACTACGTATTGTATTTAGTAGCGCCATCTATGTTCAGCTACTTACTGCAGTAACGCCATCTATACAGATTCTACGGTACTTTGATCTGTCAAATTAATTTTCTGACATTTTTTTTAGTGTAGACATACGTTTCTTACGTCATCCACTAGAATGGGGCCCGTGCACCCCCAGCCACTTCGGTGGGAAATTGCCAGGCGATTATGGCGGGAATTGCAATAATGTAATCTATATAATATTTATTAGATTTTAATGATTACAGTCTCGTAAAATAATTATCAAATAGTATTAAACAAACAATAGAATTAATAAAAAAAATAATAATATAAAGCTCTTGAAATTTGTTGCAACTTTTCCAAAACAAAAAGGAATGTAAATATATTAAATCTACAGGTAATAATAGAAAATATCTCTTAAATTGGAGTCTTTCCACACTAGATACGCTAAATCCTATTAGAAAAAGACAACGTAAAACAAGCAATTTACGTTCTTTTTCTAATTGGACTTAGCGTTACCGTTCACATTATTGTTAGAGTATTAACTATGGAAAGACAATCGAGTGTACAACACTGTTTCAGGTCAAAGTAGGCGATGTACTTAAACCGTAGGGCGGTAACTTGATTCGTACTTAATTGCTTTTGGCATTTGTTGACGTTTCTGTTTAGGCCTATTTTGACTTGAAATCTCGTTGTACACCCGATATTATTGCCTATATACGATATTATTAGAACCAAATCAATCTAGTATGTTATGATGATTATTGTATGAATCAATCTATATCGTTTGGACATACGTACACATTGATCATGGCATACTAGATTATTATTATTATTTTTATTTAACTTACTCCAATTTTTAGTACATCAAAACAAACTTTACATACACGTACTGGTTTATGTTCACCAAATTTAATAATGGGCACTTCTTGATCTGAACATTTATTACATAATGCCCGTCCACAATGACGACAATGATGTGGACGTACAGTAAATGAGAAATTCTTACCACATTCCTGACATGATTCTGTTGTTGTCCAGATAGCTGGTTGGGATAATTGATCCAATAAACGATTTAATAATTGTTTACTTGGTACTTGATAATTGAATATTGTTATATGATCGATATTTTCCGTACCCAAACAGGCATTTGCTTTTACCAAACAACGACATAAATTACTGTTACCGTTCATGTAAGCCAATAATAATGGTGAATTTCCCTGCAAAAAACAACACATAAACTACTATAGGGGATGTCCCACATTGAGACACCCTGTATATTATTATTATAGGGTGTCACGAACCGGTATGCGAATACATAGTAACGTTTTTCCGCTATAACACGAAAACGCGTGCATTTAAAAGAACGGTCGATATGGCAATAAATTGTATCAACACAACTGAAGAGCTGTTAGTCTATTAGAGGATCCAAAAATGACTCGGTTTAGAGAAATTTGGCAAAATGTCCATATCATTTTTTCGCAATAACTCTCTTTAGAATGAATTAAATGGAAAGAACTTTATACCAATTGATAGAGGATGTAAAGCTGCAAAGCCGATACCTTGTCACGTTCCGAAAGTCCTACTAGTTTTTTAGAAATTTTGATTTGAAAAACTCGAAAATTGCATTATAGGCAATACGGTATACACGCTCCGTTCCAAGAGATGAATTCGTGGTTGTATTCTTTTTTTTTAAATTTTGCATCGCATTCGTCACACCCTTAATCGAAAAATATTTACATTAATATCTGTTTTATTGATGGGATATTCTGGCATACATTCCAAAAATAGTTCACATATAGCTGCAGCATTCTCTTTACCATAACGACATAATTCATGTAATGGATTACGTCCTTTTAAATTAACAGCTTCAGCATCTATTGTTGATTCAGTTAATAATGTACGTACAACATTTAAATGGCCTTCTTTAACAGCAATATGTAATGCATTATTATTTTCAACATCAACAGCATCAAAATCAGCATTATTTTGTAATAATGCTGATACAGCTGGTGCATTACCAGCTTCCGATGCAACATGCAAAGCTGTTCGTCTGAAATATCAATTAGTGTTTTGTATTGATTTGTTTTCTAAACATACAGTGTGACCTATAAGATTTATGGTCAAGTGATCATTGACGTAACGAACGTATGTCCTATACTTCACCTGTCATATTAAGTTAGGTTAATGTTAATGACCTAGACTCTGTATAGATGGCGTTACAAGGACATACGATCGTCATGGCACACTTTGACCATTAATTTTATAGATCACACTGGATATGGAGCGTTATTATTTAAGAAAAACTAACTTTTGTGCATCACGATCATCAACTCTAGCACCAGCTAGAATTAAACTTCTTACCAATGTTTCATTACCATATTTTGCTGCTAAATGTATTGGTGGTGTTAACATTGGATCTTGAACACGTGAATTTACATCAACATGTACAGTTAATAGAAATAGTGCACTCTCTATATCACCACGTTTTATGGCAATATGTAGGAAATTCTGCCCTTTTGCATCAAACTACAACAAAAGAACAATTCAATTACGTCAAATATGGCAAAGAACGTAAGTCGTTGATTGAATCGGTGACGCAAAACCTAGAGCGCCACCTAGTGTTGACTAATTCGAACTTATGTATACTAGAGCAATCATGTGATCACGAATTGTATGAATCAAGTTGTCGACCTACGTTCTTTTTAAATAGTCTACTTTGATTAGAAATAATCTTGTTATACAGGATGTCTCAATTTTGTAAGGATATTGAAAATACAGTAGAACTTACTTGTTCAGCTGCTGTTGGTAATTTATCTAATATAGCTTGTGCAGCTTTATTATTTCTATATGTTAATGCTGTAGCAAATGGACTTAAACCATTCTTATCACGTAAACTTAAATCAATTTCTGGTACACTTAATAATAATGTTATAATTTCTTGATGTTGATTTTCAATAGCAATATGTAATGGTGTTTTATTATCTAAATCACGATTATTTATATTTGCACGATGTTCAATTAATGTACGTAAAACATTTATTAAACCCCATTGACAACATAAATGTAATGGTGATGATTTATCTTTGGCTTCATCACCACCTTCACCATTCGGTCCTGGCATACGTGGTGTATCTAAATCACATCCTGATTGAATTAAGAAGATTGCTGCCGCCTCTTTGTTCTCATCAATTGCCCTAAATTAACAAAAAAAAAACACTACAAATAAACATTCCACTATATACAGGGTGTCTACAATAAAACACTGTAGTGTTATCTATAAATATTAAGACGAAGAATCATTTTGGATACTCTGTTTTCAATGGTTACAGGTTGTTCAAAGTTGTAATAAAGAGTGGCAGGTTTCAGGACGGACATCCTGTATACAGCTAGTGTGTTCAAATAAAAGTGTGATCTTGAGGAATACAAGAAATTACAGTTATTGGCAATCTCCGATACACGAATCGAAGCAAGACCACACTTCTATTTGAACATAGCTGTTTTTGATGCTTAGGATATACTGTATACAGGTTGTCCAAACTAAAGTGTAATATTGAGGCTGGTCGTTTTAGTAGGGACATCCTGTATATATGGAAATTTATAAGAGACCAAGCGCACTACGACAGGACCGTCACTCGTTCAATCGGTCTCTAACAAAATTTCCATAAGAATCAAATACTTTGAATTTTTGCCAAGACGAGTCGGTGCCGCCGTAGTGCGTCTGTATATGTATGTAGACCCTATAAATATTTAAAAAGGAAATACAAATTAATCTATTTAGATTTACCGATGTAATAATGTTTGCCGACAATTATCTGGTCCTATACCCCAACAATCTGTATCAGCACCATGTCGTACTAAAATACTAGCAATATCCTCTTGTCCTGAATCTAATGCCGCCCATAAGGCACAATTACCAAGACGATCCGGTGCTGACATATCAACACCACGTATACATAATGCTTCAACGACATTATCTAAACGACAATGTATAGCTAATTGTAATGGTGTTTCTGAATCAGCTGTCCTAAAGAACAGAACAAAACAAAACAACAAACATAAATATCGAGTGTACAACGCTACTTCAGGTCAAAATAGGCGATGGACAAAAGATCGTTTTATACTTCCGACATATAGATGGCACTATCTGTTCTCTGCATATAATAACAATGTTGAGAACAGGTAATGCCCTCTAGGTATTAGAAGTATAATTGCCATAAAACCACTTTCCCGCCATAACCGTCTAAACACAGCAACATCGACAAATGTCAAATTTAGTAAAGTATGAATCAAGTTATAACGTACGTTCTCAAATCCATTGCCTACTACTATATAGATTTGATAAAACAATAAACTTACTTTGCATTAATATCAGCACCATTATCCAATAGGAATAATGCCGTTTTGGAATCTTCTTTTAATATAGCTTGATGTAATAATGTAAAATCTTTACCATTTCGTATATTAACATCAGCTTTACCTTGTATCAATAATGGTATTAAATCATTACAATCACCACTACCATCATTTAATGCTAAACTTAATGGTGTATCACCATTTATATCACGTATATTAAAATTGATATTTAATTCATTTTGATATTTAACAAATATCTCTATACATTCTTTTGATTGATATTTAATACAATAATGTAATGGTGTTAAATGTAAATCATTTGTTATCAAATTTGGATTGATATTCTCCTGTTGTAGTAATTTTTCAAGTAATTTTGATAGATTTTTTTTACATGCTAAATGTATAGCTGTCTCACCATTACAATTAATATGATTGAAATTTTTGATATAATTACATAGATAACATGCTGATTTTTCAGCATTATTTTCAATTATGATTTGTAATAAATTATTTGATGTTTTCGTATAAATTATATCAATTTGACAACCAGATTTTATTAATTCTGATACATAATTTATTTCATTATCATCACCTGATTCATATTTTAATAATGCATAATATACAGGTGGATGTTCATCGATAGTTTTCAAATTTACATCGATATTTGATTGTGATAACAAAAGATCGAAAATTGGACGGTTATCAGCTTGAATTGCTATATGTAAAGCCGTACTGCAAACAAACAAATACAGTTCAACAAATCTAGAAACCTATCAACAGGGTGTAATTGAAATCCCTTACGTAATTCAAACCATTCTTATCAGTCCTCCATAATAATAGTGACCTTATTGTACTCTATTCCTCCATAGGGACGATGATATGTGAATATTTTAAGGGATTTCAAGTACACCCTGTATAATTTGTTATAAATCAAAATATGTATATAAAAACTTACAATCCTAAACGGTTTTGTGCATTAATATTAATATTTTTATTAATTAAACGTTCAGCAATTTTAATATTATCATTAATATTAATTGCACCAGCAATTAAATGTAATGCTGTATCATTTTCATTACGTGTTGTTAATTTTATATCACAATTATTATCTAATAGAAATAAAGTTGATAAACCATCATCATGTTTAATAAAACGATGTAATAATGTATCACCATTTATATCTCTTATATTTATATCAGCATTATGTTGTATTAATGTTGATGCTATACTATTATTATGACAACGTAATGCTAAATCTAATGGTAAATCATTATTAGGTCCCCATACATTCACAATATCAGATAACTGAAACAGAACAACAAAAAAATACAGTGGAACTTCGAAAGGACCGTAAAAAAGGTCCACTGTATCGTCAAATTTGTTAAGGGTACGTTCATGTTGAGGCACCGCGCCAGGACCATCTATACTCGCATCTTAAACCGTAAACGTGTGCGATGTGTGACAGTCTCTATCGTGCTTTAGACCAATCAGCTCTAAATCGATCAGAATCTGACTGATGATGATTCGCACAAGTCGGCATGTATCATCTGTCCTTTATAGTGCTTCAATCTGAATCAATCTAGTTCCAATCAGTCAAATTCGTCTAATTGATTCCGACATAATCAATAATATGTAACATCTGCGCATGCTTATAATTATTTTCGGTTTCTAACTCTAATTGGAACAAACCTATTATTTAAAATGATGGTATTATGTATACATGGTGTCCCAATGAAAAGTACTAAACGTAATAAGTACCGTATTTTTAGTTATTGTTTATCTATTTTGGTATTTTCGAATAAATTTCGAGCCTGTTAGTTGTTATCTATAATGTTGATAATAAAAAGATTTCTAAAAAAAGTTCTAAATGTTGAATGACTCATAATATAAATACTTTTTTGCCATGGACACTCTGTATATCTAGTATACTTAACAGACAGATTAAGGACACTCCACAAGAAATTAATGATATTATCACCCCCTCCAAAACATATGCAAGAATCAATGGAACCTTTCACTTTGTCACATTTGTAATAATCAAGACTTGTTGCTAATTGTAAGTAATATTGTTTGTATGTTAATCGGAGAGATTACATTGATTGGTCAAATACTGATCTGTGAATAGCTTAAGTAACGGTAAATCATTTTTTTTTTGTTCAATTTTCACACTGAAGGACGCCAATCAGTAAAAAGTAAATCTGGAACTTAGCACTTGATTTTGGTAAAAATCCTTTCAATTAGGTTAAGTATAGGTTTATATTCGATGATCGATATTCATTTTTTTTATGCTTAAAGCTAAAGGAGTGTTCTTGCGCTTCAAGTCGAATGATTCATTTCCTGAAATGATCATGTTATGAAACGTGTGAATCTTTGCTTCAGTCATACTGAAGATCAGTTGTGATTTCAATTAAAAGTGACACGAAGAATTTTTACTAAAAAATGCAAACAAAATGAAATGTTTAAATGAATACAGACGGAATGAACCCACTGATCTTCATTTTTATTTTCGTTCAACTTTACTCGTACAAAATGAATCATTCAATATGATTCATTAAGGAAAAAGTTGGGTTAAAGTAAGTATTATTTAATTCATTGCTGCTTATCGCGTCAGTAAGTAAAACTAGACTCCTATTCATTTTCAGTGATCATTTTCTAAAGTGAAGATGTCATGAACGCATGTGAACCCGCAATTCAGTTACTGATGCAATGATTCACTCGTTTCCTGATTTTTTTGAGCAAGTGAATCGTGAAAAATGAATAATGACAACCCAATTGTAGTTATTAATTCAATAAACTGATCATATTCTCAAATAACCATAGGAATCAGAGAAAATGAAACGTGACAAATTCGTCTAAATTAATCATAGGTTCATGATATGTTCGGATGAATTGATCTTCATTTTCAGTTTCAGTCAGCTTGATTCATGCAAAATGAATCATTCAACATGATTCATTAAGGAAAAAGTTATGTTAAAGTAAGCATTATTTAATTCATTGCTGCTTATCGATTCCATGTGAAACTAGACTCCTATTCATTTTCAGTGATCCCTTTTTTTAAGTGAAAATGTCATGAACGCATGTAAACCTGCAATTCAGTTACTAACGCAATAGTTCACACGTTTCCTGATTTTTTTAGCAAATGAATCATAAAAAATGAATAATGAAAACCTAGTTGTAATTATTAATTCTATAAATTGATCATATTCTCAAATAACTATAAGAATCATAGAAAAAATGAAACGAAAGATTTAAAACAATCAGCCAAAATCATTGCAAACAAAATAAAACGTGACAACTACGTCTAAATTAATCATAGGTCCATGATGTGTACGGTTGAATTGATCTTCATTTTCAGTTTCAGTCAACTTGAATCATACAAAATGAATCATTGGACATTGGAGTGTCAGAAATGCTTTAAAATAACTATATTAACTAATTGCTTGCTACTTGTCGCTTCAGTATGAAACAAGATTCCTATTCATTTGCAGTGATCATTTTCTAAAGTGAAAGATGTCATGAACGTATGTGAACCTGCAATTCAGTTACTAACGCAATAGTTCACACGTTTCCTGATTTTTTTAGCAAATGAATCATAAAAAATGAATAATGAAAACCTAGTTGTAATTATTAATTCTATAAATTGATCATATTCTCAAATAACTATAAGAATCATAGAAAAAATGAAACGAAAGATTTAAAACAATCAGCCAAAATCATTGCAAACAAAATGAAACGTGACAAGTACATCTAAATTAATCATAGGTCCATGATGATGTGTACGGTTGAATTGATCCTCATTTTCAGTTTCAGTCAACTTGAATCATGCAAAATGAATCATTGGACATTGGAGCGTCAGTAATGAATGGTTCAAAGTAACTATTAACTAATTCATTGCTACTTGTCGCTTCAAAGTGAAGATATCGCCTTACACGTTTCATGACGTGTTCATTTTTCGAAAAATGAATCATAAAAAAATGAATCATAACAACCGATTATAGGAAAAATGGAACAAAACTGACAAGTCCGGTTCATTCACATTTTACATTTTACATTTATTACATTTAGAACCATTTGGCATGAATTTTTAGGTACTTCAGTAATATAAACTGCATTCATTTACATAATTTTCTTCACTTTTTGGCGTTCAATTAATTCAAAATTATTCGTTTTCATTTAATTTCTTTTGTTTTACATTTTATACGATCAATGACTCATAAAACTTGATATTTTCAATAATTTAGGGGTCAGGGTTGGCACTAAACATAGATAAAAGTATACTAGTGACTGGTAATAATCTGGGGCGGTATCATAATTATCCTGACTGCTTTATTATGAACAATCATACGAACATGAAAGAGAATCATGCCAAAAAATTATTTTTACAAAAATTTCAAGGAAAAGTGTAAATTTAACCGATAAAAACCGCTAATTCAAACAGAAAAAAAAGTGCAAACCACTGATTCATAACACTATCGTTTCCAATTTCAATTTCAATTTTAATTTCATCTAACAAAAAAAAACTATTAAAACGAGACATAATTATTAGGAGAACTAATTATTTAGATAGAGATGTCGAATCAAAAACCGGTCGAATATTAACTGTTGCCGCAAAAATTGAGTTGATTGTGGCGCGCAGTACATGATTAAATAACAACAACCAAACAACAACAGAAAACAACAAGACGACAACAACCTAAATAAAAAAAACCACAGTCGTCCACCACAACTCTACGAACACAGAGAGAAATGAATATACAGTTCGATGATCAGTTCTCAGTTTCAGTTCAGTTCTAAGTTTGAACTAATCCAAGACTGACGTAGTATACTACATGTGCTAATTATTACTGCCAGTACGTGGCTTATACTGTGATCATTACAAAAATGTTTTTATAAATAAATTAATTAATAATAATTATAAATAATTCCAATTTTTCAACAAATTTAGAAGAGAAAAAACTGGAAAAAAATGATGAGTAGAATTTAAGTAAATTTGAAAATAGTGCCAAAGGATGATCATGTTCTATCGAATTATATTGACTGTGATTGCAATTTTAACACGTAAGGATTTTTATTAAAACATGAATAGTTTTTAAGATTATTATTTTTTTTTTTTTTTTTTTTTGATAATACAAATAATAATAATAATAATTATTATTATTAGAGTTATGATGATGATAAGAGTCTGACCCCTTATTATATTTATTTCATAATTCGTTTTAAGATACCATATCCGGCCACGAGTAGCACTTCTGTTTTTCCATAGAAATTTTTGGAGGGAATCGCACAATAATAATAACTAATCAATCTAAGGTGGCCTTGATTGTGTGAAATACCGACATTCCTTTATTTATTATTGCCAACAGCCGCCTGCGATTAATTATTATAATACCATTTAGAAAAAAAAGTAATACATAACAATAACCGGATTTTACAATTATTCAACATGTGCGGGTGTGGTTTCTAACATTAATTCAATTAATTTTTATCGATTTTTCCAATTATAATGTAGACTTACAAACTGTTTAATTGTAGAACTTTGAACAACAAAAAAAAACATAAATAAACAGATAAAAAGTAAATTACTTGTTAACTTAATTATAGTAAAATTTGTCATAATGCGTACATTTATAATTAGAATATAAGCAAAGACAGTCAGTCAGTCAGTAGAGAAGATGACAAATTTGTTAATCATTACAAACAAAAATAGTAATTAAAACCAAAAAAAAAAGTTGTTATCTGCAAAAACGGAAACACTTGAAATTATTTCTTTCTTATTCAGAATTTATAACCAAATGTCTGTATGTTTGTGTGGCTGTGTGTATATTTCAAGATTATTTTAAAAATAAATTTCAACGAAAACACCACATTCATTCATATGTTTTCGATTTAATGGAGGAAAATACGGAAAAGAGAACAGAAACGATTACAAGTCCGGACCTGACTATTAAAACTTTCACCCAAATCTATTATGAAATAATATGACACGTAATCAAATAATTGTTGAGAACACAATCATTTTTTTTTTGTTTCAATTTTTAGATCAATCACCTGGTATCTATTAGAGACTTGGCGCATTACAACGGGCTCGTTACAACAACAAATATCCCGACTGTAGGTAGTTTTAGAAAAGAAGTAACGGTGCTCATGTAATACGCCAAGTTGTGCTAATAACAACAATCTTCTCTCTGTTTGTTATTATTAGTTTTAACAGAAACCAGATTGTTAGATCTAATGAAATAATAATAATAATAATAATAATAATAATAATAATAATAATAATAATAATAGTGCTGATTGATAATAATGATGGAAGAGATGGTGAGATAAGCAGTTTCTACCTAGAAATTTTAATTAAATTCCTACTAAATATTTATAAGAATATTTGGAAAAAAAATTAATTTTTTAAACAAATATTATTTATCAACATGTTTTTTTATCGACGTCATTAGAAAATCCTGTTCCGGATAGTAGCAAACAGGAAAATGTGGGTGCTCTTATATTTATTATTATTATTATTATTATTATTATTATTATTACTATTATTTTTATTAAATTATTTGTTATTCAATATAATTAGGACACTCTAGAGCCGTATTTTGGCGATGCAACATCTTTAAACCGCTTCACCTCACTTGGAAAAGATGCATTTTGGCGGCACAACAGTGGTATTATACTGTGGTGCGGTTTGAATACAATGGGGCTTGTTTACCCCCCCCCCCCACTCAAATGGTGG
>JAZBHA010000320.1:67051-81415 GCA_037464855.1 Iselma pallidipennis | reverse complement strand
CATAGCTATACCAATATCAGCTCGTTTTAAAGCTACACCATCATTAACACCATCACCAGTCATACCGACAATTTGACCGGATCTTTGTAGAGATTTCACAATTGTCAATTTATTTTTCGGTGAAACTCGATAGAAGACTGTAGCATGACTTATGGCAGCATCCAATTCAGTTTCTGTAGGAAATGTATCTAATTGTTCACCAGATAATACATGAGATGGTAAAGTTTCCAAACCAATTGTTTGAGCTAAAAAATCATTAAAAAAATATATATATTTAAATATTACAATTAATTTTTTGCTGTTACCAATAGCAATAGCTGTATCTGCAGCATCACCAGTTACCATTTTAACTTGTACCCCAGACTGTGACAATATATTAATAGCTTCTCTAACTAATGGTCTTGGTGGATCACATATACCAACAATACCCATATAAACTAATTCTTGTAATGTTGAACCTTTTGCTAATGCAATTACACGTAAACCTTTACGTCCAATTTCATGTGCTTCAGCCATAAAATCTTGTTCTTTTTTACTTGTCATTGTTTGTGTACTACCATTCCAACTAAATTTCGTACATTTTGGTAGAATTTTCTCTATAGCACCTTTTACGAAAAAAATTTCCGTTTTTTCACTATCATATTTTGATATACATCTAACTGCCATCATTTTCTGTTCAGAACTAAATGGATATTCTTGTAAACGTACATAACGATCGGCTACATTATACATGCCATGTTTCATTGCAGCCGATATTAGAGCACCTTCTGTTGGTTGACCGAATAGTGTTTCATTATGGATTTGGGCATTATTGCAAACAGCTCCCACCTATATAAATAAACAATAAAAATCTATATAACTTTGTGAAAAAAAGACAATGTGGTCTACAAAATGACGCAGGGAACGTAAGTCGACACTTGAATGAAGTAAAGCCTGTTTTGAGAATCGCAGACAATTATCGTAAAATTCATATAGATGGCATTACTGCTTCAAATATAAGCAAAGACATACGTTTAACATGACACACTTGTCTATAAATTTTGTAGATAATATTATATGTATTATATATTAATTACCTCTAATAAGTTACAAACACTTTCTCTGGCTCGATCCGATGAATCACATTTATGTAGTAACACTTGCCCATGATCATTATAACCAGCACCGGTTAATTCAGCAATATAACCATCAGCAGTAACTAAAACTGTTACAGTCATTTCGTTTCGTGTAATTGTTCCAGTTTTATCTGAACAAATAACATTAACACAACCTAAAGTCTCAACAGTTGGTAATCTTTTAACAATAGCATTTCTTTTTGCCATACGCATAACACCCAATGCTAATGTTACTGTAACAACAATCGGCAATCCTATAAAAAAAAATAAAATGAAATATTTACGTTTTAATTGATTAATTGATTACCTTCAGGAATTGCAGCAACAGCTAAACTCACACCAATTGTAAACATTTCAAGTATAACTTTACCTTGTAACCAACCAACTAACATAATTAAACCAATAATACAAAACGAATATAATGATAATTGTGCACCTAAACTATCCATTGATTTTTGTAATGGTGTTTTAGGTGCTTCCTCTTCTAACATCATTTTAAATACGGAACCAAATTCACTATTAGCACCAGTACTAACAACAATACCTTTACCAATCCCACAACGTACCAATGTACCCATAAAACCAACATTTGTATTTGATGAATGTGCACCATTTGGACGTAATATAGATGCAACATTTTTATGTGCCGGTTCTGTTTCACCAGTAAAACTACTTTCATCAATTGTTAAATCAGTTGCTTCAAATAAACGTACATCAGCTGGTACACGATCACCAACATTTAAATAAACAATATCACCAGGAACCAGTTCACGGGCTAGGAACGTATCAGGACTACCCTCTCGTAAACTACAACAACAAAAAAATCACAATAATTACAATAAAAATTTGGAAAAAATCTCTAAATTTCTACCAATGACACGAAGGTGGGACTAGTTTTGTTAATTCTTGTAATGATTTTTCGGAACGATATTCTTGTACAAATGCCACTGTTACGACGATAACTATAGCTACGGTAATACTGATTGCATCATCGAATTGTTTCATACAAACAGAGACCAAAGCTGATGCTAATAATAATAATATTAAAGGATTTTTGAATTGTTCTAAATATTTCTTCCATGGTGGTTCCTCATCTTTTACCGAAAATTCATTATATCTACAACAACAACAACAAAAAAAACACAATAATAATAATAATGATAAACTATTATCGAAATACAATAAAATTACCCAGCTATTTGGCGACGATGTGTCGCCTCTTGCCAACTTAAACCTTTCCTCAAATCAACACGTAATCGATCAGCTACATCTTCATATTCGAGACTACTGGCTTCACTAGCTGACAACCACATCTTCGGACGTGTTGCTTCCTCCTAAGACAAAAAAAATAATAATAGATTAATTCAATTATTTTTCCCTCCCATCGATTTTCGCTTATAAATATGAAACTAATGATAGTTCAAGTTTCAGGTCACCTAACTAAAAGAACACGATCCACCTTTTTTTGTTTATATCACTGAGGAACCCTTTAAAAAACATAAGCTTCGGGGCCTATTCAGGAGCAAAGTTTCGGCCTCACACAAATACCTGAGTCCGCCACTGGAAATATTTTACGTACAAGGTTTTTTTATTTTTCGATGTTATCAGTTATGGTCAAGGAATGGATTTGCTTATCAAAACTGCATTATAAGACATACAATACGAAAAAAAAAATCATGACTGAAATATGTAACAAAATTAGATTTCATATCGATATTTAAATAAGTGAGTAAAACTGGCATATTGGGCCAGTTTGAATCTGTAAAGTCACATTATAAGTCCTGCATGTTCATACACACTTGTTTATCTAGAAACGTGCCTTCCTTATCAGGTACATGTATTTTTAACATGCACTAGACTTATAATGTGACTTTACAAGTTAATTAAAAAGTTGATTATGAAATTGGCTCATTATCAGCATTTTGAATTTTCTTTTAAATCCCTTTCTTTCAATCGACAATTTATTATAAAGAATTAAACAAATATTTATAAAAGTTAATTATAGAAGAGGATCCGATCTCGTGAATGTCAGACATACCAATTAATAAATATAATCAAATATATGATAAAAATCAATTATTATCAAGATAAAGATGAAGGATACAACTAATTGACGTCATACTATTGATACTTTTAACAAAAAATACATAAAAACAACATTACGAAATTTTAATTGTGATAATATACCGAATGTCCCATCTAGATTGCTCCTACACATGTATGGAGCCCTTTGAGCATTGCCCTTTTTATGCACTATTAAGTTTTTTCTTCAAAGCCTTCCTAATAACGAAATTATAGTAAAATAAACAATAAGCAGAATTCGATGGAGAGTTCGTTAGATTTCACAATTTATTGATTGATAAAAGGTGTTAGTAATGCAAGCTACATATTTGATAAGAAAATGCTCCTACTAAATAACTAACATAGTAACATAGTTATGTTTTTTGGTAGGTATTTTTAAATATTAATGTGTATTATCGATTTCTTTTAAGTAGGATTTATTTTATCGTGACACAAAAAAAATTGGGAAGAAAATAAGAAATTTCATACAGGTCAATAAAAAGATTACACGACTATTGATGATTATTTCAACAATTGCAAAACATAAATTGCTATCACAGAAAAAAAAACACCATTATTTCAATCAAAATCAACGTATAGACATAAAATTATACAGTAATTTTATAAATTAATGACAGAAAAAAAACCGTAAAATATATATATTAGTGTTGTAAATTTTTGGAACTAGAAAATTATAACTTTACATCATATAGGTATAGTTGATTCATGGATGAAAGAAAGCCACATTATAGAAATTTCCTGTTTTGTGTTTTAATAGAAACAACATTCATGATGATATTCAAAGGCTTCCTTGAAATAAACTTATGTATTATTTATATGCAATTTACCTAAAAATAAGGAACTAATCGCAGTCTAAATTACCTAGTTTTTACCCAAAAAAAAATATTTGTAATCTAAATAAATTCAAATTATTATAATTCAAACAGTGAACCGATAAACTAATGACACAATTATTATTGAAGAAAAATTCTATATTATTGTGAATCTACTACTGATAATTGTTTCTTTTTCCTATGTGTGTGGGGCGCTTGTTAAACAAAACTCACCTCATTTTTGACATCTTCTTTTTGTTTCTTAAATAAATTAGTAAATCTACCACAAAATACCATACTTATTATTAATTTATGTTCGATGTTGTTGTTAGTTGTTAACAATCCACCTGTTAATATAATTATTTTCCGGTATAGGTCTCTATTAAATTATTACCTAACAAGGTAAGTGGGGGAAGATCATTGTGAAAAAAATGTTCAAAAACAGCAAACAAATCAATGAAGCCAGAAAAAAATCAAAAAGAATAATTACATATTTAAATTATTTAATTATTATTCTTATTAATGTCGAGTTATTGAAAAATAAATGAAATCACTTGTGCAATAGAGTGCAAAATTATTAATTTGTTCTCACACCAAATAGTAAAAAAAAACACCATTAATCGTTTTCATATTTTCAAATATTAATAGAATCAAATAAATAAATTAATTCGTTAGGATTGTTAACAATTATAATAACATAATAATGAGAAAAAAATATACGCAAACAATACATAATGAAAATTGTTAATAAACCTCCTTGGATGTTGTTTTATAACAAAATCTATTGACCATAACAAATCAATGTTTCTTATATAAAAATAAATGCATATTTTATAACACAAATCAAGGCCAAAATCAAACTAATTATTACTAATTTTTTCTTAAACAACAATTATTTCATTTCTAGTTTTTTGTTTCAAACAACAATTATAAAATCATCACGTACGGTAGTACAACTTCATTAATCCGGATTTTTGTTGAATAGGAACCCCATAAATAGGAGCTGACAATAAGATTTTAGTTTACAGTAGAATAACGACAATTTCTCCAAATTGTTGTTATTCGGAGCGTTATAAAGTTCCACAACTTTTTTTCAAATTTTCTAATGTATTTGCGAATCCACTTCAATAAATGGATTTAATTGTTCACTAATGATTACTGATAAATTTATTGGCGAGACTGTTTCCAAGATATTATAATAAAGTGCAAACATATATACAATACTTTCTATTTATTCTATTATTTTTATTAATTTGGACTTTTCTTATTGTTAGTTCAAACAACCATCTCATAATATTAATCCGGATTAATGATGTTCTACTGCATTTCTAAGATTCATAGACGTATGTCGTAGCTCTCTACATTTGAAAATTTTCTTGATCACACAGTATAAACATCTAGACAGAAAAACAATACAAAAAAAAACATACAACCAGACTGGTGATTAATTATTATATTTAATTTCCTATACGTCAATTGTTTATATTATTAATGAAATATGAAAAATTACCCAAAAAACTGGTTTTTTGGCATCAATTACCATCATTTACCATCATCGACTGGACCAGAAACTGGGACCTTTTAATTCTTAAAGTTTATTGAAAAAAATCTTTTTTCTTTTTAAAAATATTGACTCTAATAAATCTAATTATTATTATTTGGAATAATTACAGTTACACGACCTAAAAGTCCAGTATCGTCATTGATTCTTTTCTGTGATTTACACAACCAATTGGGCGCATATCTCAAAAAATTATCAAGCTCCAAAAATATGCGAAATATTTTCTTGATTTTAATCCAAACGTATAATTTAATTATTGTTGAATGCTTAGAAATGAAATCAATATAAAATTCGAGAAAAAAACTATTCGAACTACCTATATTATCACGAAAATTATTCCAACTGAACACAAAAAAAAAACCTGATGAACTATATATGTTGATTTATCAATCACACACAACCCTTTTGTAAGGAGTACGTGTTATTTACTGACTGGTTAATACAAGAATTGAAACGAAATGTAATAACAATGCGGTATTTATTGTATCGATCGTATGATATCTATGTAGAGTGTACCTATGTGGTTAGATATGAGATTATGTGAGAGAAAATGTGGAAATTCCAACATTTCAACAAACACAAAAATTGACTTAATTAATGAATTAAATTGTCTCTCTAGTCAAACACACAAAAACAATGTATGCATCTTACCAAACTTGTTGGCTGTTTAAATTCATCATCTACATCTTTATATGAGTTGTTCTGTGATAGCTTTGCATATTTGGTTGTATTCGATAATGATTTTTTCATTATTCTTTTAGCAACAAGAAAATTTATTTCTATTTGTATTGTAGTGACAAACTGTCTAGTATTTTAATTATTATTTATCACACAACATTTTCTATTATTTATATTAATTATGACACAATTTCGACGGCACATATTTCACCGCCGCCAGTACAACACATACACACACGTACGTTGTGCCGATGACACTGACAGACTGACAGATCTTTGACAATTTTGACATCACATATCGGCTGTCATCTTGCAAATGTCATTTTTACAAAACTAATTGTAGCCCTCAAATACCAATTTTTTTTCCAGAGTTATTTAGTTGAATATCAGCAAATCTCAATTTTTCTTAAAAACAAATAAATCAAGACAAAGTATTTGGCAAAATTGATTTCTTCTATTTAAGTGTCTAAAATGAAAATACGTAGTTTTGGTGGGGAAATGTTCAAATTTGCCACCATTTTCTGTCAAATAGCTGTCAATCTAAAGTCATTTAATTTCCTAACCTCTTTAACTTTGAATTTTTCGAAAAGTTACAATATAAATATTTTTGTGTGTTTTCCAATAAGATTTATGGTTGTTTATATTGAAAATTGTCAGGAGTTGTAAAAATTTGGCTTAAAAGTAGAGATTTATGCTGGTTTGTGCTTTATATTCAATTTTTCCAATTTTTTTTAGAACTCTACCATCATGGATGCAGTGGAGAAAATTTATCCATCTGTAGAAGAATTAAGTGTTGTTAATAAAACTACAATATGTCAGTATTGTAAAAGTGTTTTTAAATCTGAATCGAATCTAAATTTACATTTATTGAAGACACACAAACAAACAAACTTGTTAAATAGTGAGACGAAGAAGCTGTACTTTTGTCCAGTTATTGATTGTTTATATCATCAAACATCACAATTTAAACAATTCAAACAATTAAAACAACATTATTTAAAGGTACATTTAATGAAAACACATATTTGTTCAAGTTGTAATAAAGGTTTTCCAACTGAATTATTTCTACAACGTCATATCGAATATTGTAATATATGGTTTAAATGTTGTGATTGTGATATGGCTTATGGTTGTTATGAAACATTAAAGACACATTCTAGACGTAAAAAACATAAAATATTGGAGAAAATTGCATATAAATATAATAATAATGAAGTTAATACAAATAGATCAATTATAGAAACAACAATAAAAACAACACCACGTTTATTGTTACCAAAACCGGAATTACTATCTATTGAAACTGTTGAACAAAGTAGTCAAACTGATCAACAATCGAATAATTTACAAATATCACAAGAAACACAAACAATTTATGAACAATTATTTCAATCAACTGTTGAAACACAAACAATATCAGACATGTATGGAAATAATAATGAAAATCGTAGTATTAAAACACAAACAATTACAACAATACCGAAGACATTCAATTTAAATGATATTGATTTAGATTTAAAAATAAATGAAGTCGGTACACAAACACAAAATTTTAATTTATCAACTGACGATATATTATCACAAACATTAGATTCGAATTATTTCAATTGTAATATGGAAACACAAACAGATTTAATATTTAGTGATGAATTATTTAAATGTTGTGATGATTACACGAATATGTATACACAAACTTGTGCAGAATTATTTTTCGGTAGTAGTGGTAGTAATAGTAATAATAATAATGATGATATTGTTGTTGGAGGTGATGATGATGATGATGATGATGGAGTGTTAGAATTAACAAATAGTCAAACACAAACTGCAGTATTTGATGCAGTATTAAAATCAGTTGAAAGTCAAACGATCATGTCACAATCGAAACGTATACCAGTTGGATGTAAAGATATTAGTCATATGGAGACACAGACTGAAATGCATTTTAAACAGATGTTAGAAGAAATTAATGCCTGACTATAGTTTTCTTTTTCAATTATCGTTTTGTTTTGTACGTTTTTGGTTTTTGTCTAAAAGAAAAAATGTAACAATAGTGATACAATTTAGTGAAATTTGTGGAAATTTTGAAAATTTTCAACTTCTGATCAATCATCTTCATGTTCAAGTTCACTATAACATATGAAATTGCCTTGTAGTTGAATAAAAAGAGCATGATACAGTAAATTGTATCTCCAATATACCTGCTTATTTACTAAAGCAAAATAAGTGCACTTTATGGGTTGAAATTTAGAAGAAAGCATCATATTCTAGACTAACAAGTAAGTATAAAATTATTTTCTTTATAGTTTTTTATCACACATGAGTTGCGATTCAGGTTTCACTGAGGTCTTTTTTGTCCCTTATTTACCCTTATAGTGCTTACAGACTGCTGTCTACAATCTAGCTAGACTGCGGGAATTCGTCCCCAGTATAGCTAAGCCAGTCTACCAAAATTCTGTAGACTTGCTTCACTATACTGGGGACGAATTCCCTCAGTCTAGCTAGAGGGTAGACTGCAGCCTGTGAGCACCATTTATAATTTATTGCTCATCTTTAGCAGTCTTGTGTCTCTGATGAAGTTTATCGGTACATTGCTAATATTTTTTATAGTAAGATGTTCATCCTTAAAATGCTCCCATTGACACAATATGTAATAGGAGGTTTCATCCTCCTCCTCCTCATAATCGCTACATTGTAGGTCTCTTACAACCCTTATTGTGTAGAGGTGTTTGTGTAGACTACAGTGCCCTGTTAGTAGTCCTGTAATTTGCTTTATTTGCTCCTTCTTTTGGCCACTTAGGAACATCTTTGAAGGTGTATCTCCAAGTAGTTCCTTACTGTCCCCATTGCGTCTGCATAAGCAGTACCACAGCTGGACCTAGACCCTGCAGCCAAGTTTGTTAATTGATATGCTTTCTCATGGTACCTATTATAAAGTGTTATGTTCAGTCAGCTTTATCGGGGTTTTGTTACAATCTAGCACTTGTCTAGATTTTATCGCTGCCTTAAGGGCTTTAGGGCAGTTTGGCTCTCCGTCCTGATGTGGATCCTTATGCCCTTATAGCAAGTATCAGTGTCAAATTTTTATGCACAATGCAAGTAGGGCTGGATATGTGGATAAGCTATACAAGCTGTAGTTTAGGGTGCGACATGATAAAGGGTTGCCACTTCAGATGCATAAGAAAGGCCACTAAACCTGATAGTTATTCAGTAAAATACCATTTTTTTCTCAAATAAGCGAATTTTATTAATTTTTTTACAATTTACAGACTTTTTGTTAATTTTTTTTCATTGCCACATGTCGACAGGATTCTTGCATTACACAAATATGCGTCATTGACTCTAATTTTGAATGAAAAGCATCATATTTAAGTTAATTAATATACTAATTAATTGATCTAATTATAAACATTAGATAACATTAGTTCAATATAATACTAACAAAGTCTAATTATTAGGACTTTCATTCAATAGTTAACGACTCTAAAACGTTAAAAATAACTTCGGGGAAAAAAAAGGTTTTTTGGTGTATTTCCAAAACCAAAGGAAAGTTTTCATTTCTGTGCGCATGTAATACGAGATCATCAAATAATAACGATCGATAATCAGGAGTTTGCTCTAAAATATCTTCACACATTATTATAACCAGGACTTCAATTATAATTTTACTTTTATTACTATTTAGATAAAAGAAATCGTTTAGGAGGGAAAAAAACCTATCGCATGATAACATAAGAATCATGATAAACTCTTAACATTTTATTGTTTTTGTATCAAAGCGGGAGACCTTTGGACAGGAATTATTTTGAATCGTATTAGTATTTGTTGTTTTCTAAAACGAAACTGGTGGCCAGTTTCACACATGCTCTAGGGGTCTGCTCTAGGTGGTCTGCTACTGCTAAGTTCAATTTCAATTTATAAACTCATTGTCATCAGTTTTGTGGTGTTCAGTGTGTTGCAGTGACTGTACAAATACTCAGTATTGCTCTCTCTGTGCTGTGTTATGTAATCAAAAAAAATCGATTTTTATTTAATTGATAAAAAATATTATTATTATTGTTGTAAATCATTACGAGATCGTTTGTTGTTGTTGTTGATTGTAAATATTAATTATAAACAGCAACTATGACGACAACACGTATTTTATTATCATCACGATACGTAACAACAGCCGCTGCTAGACGGGGTCTAGGCCAAACCGGAATCCAGTTGTTAACGCGCCGAGGACTTGGCAGTTGGTGTAGTGATCTGTCATCATCATCAGTGAACCACCTGGAGGGACTTCTTCAACAACCAACAACAACACGAATCAGGATCGATTGGTACAGGACCATGTCATCGAAACTATGTCTTACAATGGACAATTTAAATCCGAATATAAAAGTCATGGAATATGCTGTTCGAGGACCATTAGTGATACGAGCTGGAGAAATTGAAAAGGAATTAGAGCAGGTAAAAGAAGGAGTGCCCCATTAGTTGTACAACTGATTCAATGAGACTATTATTAGATATTTTTATTAATAAAACAGATAGATTTTTATTTATAGAGTGGAAAATAGTGAGGGGCGTATAATTTCAATGCACTTTATAATTAATAGGGGAAATCGATCTTGATAGCCCCCATAATTCCGGAGTGTTCTCTTAAATAATTGTAAAGAAAAGAACAGTATTGAAATCTTATTCATAATTATTGTTATTATAATTTTTATTGGTTTTATATTATTGATTGGTGGAATTTTGGGGGTTATGTGTATGTTAACCTAATTTATTGCTGTCATTTGTTTATTATCACTTTTCTGATAAGAAAACAACTTATGTTAGTAAATTATGCAATGATGATAATATGACAATATTGATATCTGATAAGAGAATTGATCGTAAAATATTGATTTTATACAATAAAAGTAAATTTAAATTAGGGATTTAAAAATGTAACCTTAAAATTTTTTAGAAATTTTTTAATAACAATTAGAAAATTACTTTCCAACAATATAGAAAAGGTCAGTAATTTACTAGGAAGGTCAAAAATTGATGTTATGTAAGGGCGGTAAGGTCAAAATCGTCGAATTCAGGTGACTGGTGACAAGTGCCAAATATGATTTATGTTAGAATGAATTTAGTTAATTTTCAAGAAAAAAGGGCAAAATCGTCCTTATCATAAGTAAATATTATATTATTCTGTTATCAGAAGAATTGGACAGTTTTTTAAGTAATATGTGGTAATACAAATAGAAGGTTATCAGTAATATCAGTGCAACTGGTAACAATTATGAGTTGTTTTTTTTTAAATTGATAACAAAGACAAATATGAAAGTTTCTGATAATAGATAGTAATTCTAAATGATAGAAAGTACTCAAGTATTTACCACTCACTTGAGTGATTCAAATCATTACTTAAGTAGGTCTACTTAAACAGTGATATAGGCAGTAAAGCCCAATTATAATGGACTCGCTTATAATGAACGAAATGTGTTGGTTCCTGTTGAGTTTTTATGTTTCTTGACTTTACATATGATGAACCCATTTCGTTTGTAATGAACTGAATTGTCTTCGAAGTCCATAATAAGCGGAGTCCGAAACTCTTCAAACGGCCAGAACTTTCCAAAAATACATGTATTTAATTCAGAAAATTATTTGTCGTTAGGCAAATTGAGATTCGAAGAGTTGAAATAAAATGTATGTACGTTATACAGAAAGTTCTAAAAGTGCTCCTAAATGTGCTAAAAATCTTGCCCTCAAGAAGTCCGTTACAGGCGGACTAAACTGTATTTTTTCCATGAAACAAGTAAAATTTTATTGAATTGTAAATATTTGAGCCTTCCTTGAAATAATTACCGCAATTTAAACAAAAATACATTTTATAATCTTATAATGAAATTGTTATTCGTTTATCTTCCTGTTTTAATTAAGAAATTCTTTACTTTCTTGCAAAATTTTGCTTTATCATTATCAGACAAGTTATCCTTGAAAAAAATCAATATAATGTTGCAGTTATTTAAATATTTTATGGGCCTGTTGCATAATCCATTTAACTTCTAAGTCCCATTGCAACAGTAAGAATACATAGATTAGATGGACTTAGAATGTTAGAATGTGACTTTACAAGTTAAATTTCATTTGAAGTCGATCCTTTAATATTTGTCTAACAATTTTATTGTCTTCAGGGCGTCAAGAAACCTTTCAAAGAAGTAATTAAAGCAAATATTGGTGATTGTCATGCAATGGGTCAAGTGCCAATTACATTTATACGACAAATTCTAGCATTAGTTAGTTATCCGAAATTATTTGATGATCCACAATTTCCAAATGATGTCAAAGAACGTGCACGTACTATTTTAGCTGGATGTCGTGGTAATTCTGTTGGATCATATACCGATTCACAAGGTATTGAAATAATACGACGACATGTTAGTGAATATATTCAACGACGTGATGGTGGTATTCCATCTGATTGGCAAAATGTTGTACTAGGATCTGGTCAGTTTTAAGGGGGAAAAATAAAGAGCTACCTTTAATTGATTATTTGGATGATTTTAGGTGCCAGTGATTGTATTAAGAACGTTTTAAAATTATTGATTTGTCAAGTTAATGGTAAAAAACCAGGTGTTCTAGTACCAATTCCACAGTATCCGTTATATTCAGCATCATTAGCTGAATTTAATATGCAACAAGTTGGTTATTTCTTAGATGAATCACGTCAATGGGGATTAGATGTTTCCGAATTACAGGTCAGTTTTTTTAATAGGAATTCTTTCAAGATTTCATTTTTTTCTCAATTTAGCGATCCGTTGATGAAGCAAGAACTATTTGTACACCCCGTGCGATTGTTGTTATTAATCCTGGCAATCCAACTGGTCAAGTTCTATCACGCCAAAATATCGAAGAAATTATCAAATTTGCACATAAAGAGAAATTATTTATATTTGCCGATGAAGTATATCAAGACAATGTTTATGCACCTGGTTCAAAATTCGATTCATTTAAAAAAGTATAACAATTGATTGAAATTGTTTCGATATAAACCTTTTTTTTACCACAAATTCTTTTAGGTATTGATAGAGATGGGTAAACCATATTGTGATATGGAATTAGCTAGTTTTATGTCTTGTTCTAAAGGCTATATGGGTGAATGTGGTCTACGTGGTGGTTATGTTGAAGTGATCAATATGTGCCCAGAAGTGAAAGCAATGTATTTTAAAGCAATTAGTGCAATGTTGTGTCCAACAGTTTTAGGTCAAGCCTGTTTAGATGCTATTGTAAATCCACCGAAACAGGGTGAACCCAGTTATGAACTTTTCATGAAAGAAAAACAAGGTGTTCTCGATTCTCTCAAAGTAACTTTCCAATTATAATCAATATTTAATTATTGAAAAATTGTTTTTTTTTTGTAGTTGAGAGCTCAAATGGTAGCTGAAACGTTTAATTCATTTGAAGGGTTCAGTTGTAATCCTGTACAGGGTGCTATGTATGCATTTCCACAAATTAAATTACCAACAAAAGCTATCGAAGCTGCAAAAGCTGAAAATAAAGCACCGGATGTATTCTATGCATTCCAATTATTGGAATCGACTGGTATATGTGTCGTACCTGGTTCTGGTTTTGGTCAACAACCGGGTACATATCATTTTCGTACGACAATATTACCACAAACTGATAAACTAAAAATAATGTTGGATAAATTTAAAGAATTCCATGAAGGTTTTATTAAACAATATGCGAATTAATTGGAACAAATCATTTGATGTAAAATAATTATCAATTGTTATTAGGCAAATTGTTATTTTTGTAAGATTTTGTTTGGTTGTTTAACGAAATCAGGTCGGAGAAAAACGTACTAAAACTTTTATAAAACGATAGATACTCAAACACAAACCATATTTAATCGATTCATTGTTAAATTTAAGTTACTGTTGAAGAATACATTTTTGAAAAAATATTTTTTGCGTGTAACTAAACATTAAAATATCGAATGTCCTAGGCAAAATCCACTCAAATAATCAACAAAAGTCTCACAGTCCTGTCGCAATTGTCCTGTTCTAGTGAACGTGTGGTCTAAGTGAATAGTGGTTGTATTTTGGAAAAGAAAATTCGTCTCTTCCAGTTTTGGGAAAAACGAAAT
>JAZBHA010000320.1:47470-66932 GCA_037464855.1 Iselma pallidipennis | reverse complement strand
AACTAAATTATTATTAATAATAATAATAGTAATAATAATAATAATAATAATAAATATGTACAAAGATACAAATTTCTTAAGGAATTTATAATAACTTGTACAAACAAAAAAAAATATGATGGAATTGTTGAAAACTTAACAGTAGAATTTTTTTTGTATTTAATCATCTATTTAAATATTTATTTATTTATATATAAAATGATATGAATTAAATAACAATTCAATAAAATTTCAATGAAAAAATAAAACAACTGTTATCTAAATATTTAAAAAAAAATTTTTTTTCACCCAAAATAGAATTTTTTCACAAAACTACTATACGAAAAACAACAGTGGACGGTTTTTTATTTTTATTTCTTCTTATTTTATTCTAATAGAAAAGAAAAACAATAATTTTAATAATTAGACAATTTTCTAATTACGAAAATATTGGAATGTTAATTAAGCAGTCTGTTGAATTGATTAGAAAACAATATTCCCAAAAAATTATTATTACAATTTTAAATCTTACACTCTATATTTACATTTTTTATATATTCTTTTGCAGATTTTAAGAAATGGAAGATCTTTTTTTTCTAAATTATATCAATGATTATGTTGTTGTTCATGTTTCAATTATGTTTAAAAATGAATTAAATTAGCACAACCTTTTTTTTTTGTTAATATTAAGAAAAACGATATAATTTTTGTCGTGTTATCAATGATGTCTCAATGGCACTTTTTATCAATCTTTTTGATAATAACAACTAGAAAGACAGAATAGGCTGACACCAATTTAATTACATTTTGTCTTATCATTTTCATAATTTTGCAGTTTCACCAACACCTTACTAGATATTATAAAAATAATTCAATCTTCATAAATAATATTTTATAAATAACTATTTCATTTTTTGTCGTTTTGTCGTTTCTTTTAAAAACTTAGGATTATTTAAATTGAAATTACGAATTATTAAGTTGCTAGATTTGAAAACAATAATTGACCCGAAATTCGTTACACTATCTTTTAATAAATTCTAAAATTAACCAATGAATTCTAAAAATTGAATACAATCTTTTATATCAGCAGTCTTCTTCAACAACTAATTTCTGTGTATCTTTACCAGTATCAGCAACAGCTGGATCCAATTCTCTTTGCCGTACTTGAACTTGTGGCGATGATCGATGTGTTACACTGGATGGAGCTATCACTGCACTGGGTGGTTCAGTGAATGTTTCACTTTTCGATTTTACATCCACAGGAACTTCGTACAATGCTAAATCGGATAATATTACATTTTAGATTATTCTCACTAAAAAAATGGATAATAATTACCTGAACTACCGTTGCCAACAGCATCGGCATTATTCTGGACAGCATCATACATTGGATTATGGAAATCTCGACTTTTATTACTTAAAGGATCTAAACTGTAGGCAACATCTAATGGTTCAGCATTACTACCACCGTTGCCACTAAACGTATTTGAGCCGAATTCAACGTTGGTCCCTTGACGGAATGATACGCTTTGATTACTACCTAAACTACCTAAACCACTACCTTTGCCACTAAAATCATAAAACACAAAACACATCCATATATAGAACCGTTAAAATGGTAAATAATGATTAACTTACAATGGTCGTTTCTTGACAATGAACCATCCTGCAACTGCAGCACCGAGAAGAGCAAAGATAACAACCGGTATTACAATCGCCAATGTATTAGAAGCAGCACCAGCTATACTTCTAGCTGTCATCATTTCACAGTATTGTCCTTGGAAATCGACAGGACATTCACAGGCTAATTGACTGCTATCAGTTTCACGACATAATCCACCGTTTTGACATTGACAGATTCTTGGTGCTGGTCGTGGACGTTCAGCTGCAGCATCACATTTAATTTCACCTTTACCACGTTGTGGTGATGGTACTGTAGTATCTGGACATGTACAACGATGACCACCCGGTACCAATAGACATAGATGTGAACATTCATTATTCTTGCATCGATTCGTTATTGAACGATTATAACGATTTTCATGATAGACTTTAACACTAGACGGATTCAATAAGTCTTTTTGTATAACAACAGGTACACCACGTCCGAATTTATCCTGTTTAACTAATTCACCCGTATCTTTTGTCACCCAATAAAGGTCCGATTCGAAAATATCCAGCGATATGGGATGGTGGAGAATTTCACCTTTCAAGATTGTTTTACGTTGAGTACCGTCAAATTTAATTGATTCGATTGTATTCAGTTTAGTATCGACCCAATACAAAGTATGAGCCATATGGTAATCAATTGCTAAACCATTTGGTTGTCGGATATTTTCGATAATAAGTGGCCGGCGTTGTGAACCATCCATCCAAGACACTTCAATTTTCGGCGCTGAACCGGAATCACTCCAAAACATTCGGCCGAGTTGTGGATCAACAACAATTGAAGTGGGACTCTCTAGACCGACATTAACTAAAGCTCGCCGATAACGACCATCAGTTTTCGCCACCATAACTCTACCTTTCGGTTTTGAACCAGCTCGATCTGTTTCGGTCCAATATAAATTATCACCAACCCAATCAACGGCTAGAGCTGTCGGTTTTGAATTGCCTTTCATGTTGAGATCTTGAGCAAATCCGGTTTTAACTTTACCCTCTTGAGCATTGATCATGTATGAACGTTTTATTGTTTTATCGTAACTGTCAGCCCAAAAGACAATTTGTGTTTCAACATCATAATCGATAGCTTCAATTCGTTTCTCTTCACTAATTAAATCGATTTCTTCACGATTTTTCAAACTATATGATCGAATTTCGGGACCGTTTGCGAATAATAGACTCATATCACCTGCCAATGACTTACAAACCCCTGAGAGATTATCGGATAATTTGAAGTTGTCATGACAAGAACAACTATAACTACCGTTTAGATTCGTGCAAATTTGTGAACAATGATGGGCACCTGTGGCACATTCATTTACATCAAGACAGACTTTCCTGTTATCTTTCGATATTATAAATCCATTATAGCAAGCACAAATGTACCCTCCATCGGTTAAATTCATGCAATGATGTTCACATCCACCTCTATTTGCTTCAGTACAGACACTATTGTGATGACAACCCAATTCATCTGAACTATCGCCACAATCATCAGCAAAATCACAAACTTGAGCTCTATCGATACATTTCTTATTGGCACATTTATATTCGGTCATGGTATTGCATGGTTTAATCTTTGTTGCACACAGAGTCATATTGTTCTCATCTGAACCATCACCACAATTATCAGTACCATCACATAGTTGGTATCGAGGAATACATCGATGGTTGGCACACTGGTATTTACGTAACGAGTCACAGTTGAAATTGGTACAAAGTGATGGTGCTTCATCCGAACCATCACCACAATCATCAGCACCATCACATAAATCACCTTGACTAACACACAAATGATTATTACATTGGAATCTGGATTCCGGGCAATATCGTCCACCTGGATAACGTGGTGGACAATTTTTCTCATCGGACATATCGCGACAATCTCGATCACCATCACATCGGAAATACGAAGCAATACAATGTCCAGAAGCACATTGGAATGTTCCATTTTTACATTGGAATTCACTACAGCCAATTTCATCGGAATTATCACCACAATCATTTTCATGATCACATCGCCAACGATTCGATATACATTTGCCGTTAGTACAACGAAACTCTGATTCAGAACATTCACGATATTTTCCGTGACACAAATCCGGATTTTCATCTGAACCATCACCGCAATCATCAGAGAAATCACACACCCATTGTTTGGAAACACATCGATTATTCTTACATTTGAATTCTGTTTCTGGATTACAAGCCGGACAGTTTTCTGGCAATTCATCGGAATTATCACGACAATCATCTTTACCATCACAGAATAACCATTTGGGAATACAACGATAATTCGCCCGACCTGGACAACGTTGCCAACCGGTCGTACAATTCCTTTGCCGACACATATATGCTGGTTCATCGGAATCATCACCGCAATCATTATCGAAATCACACATCCATAATTTTGGAATACATCGTCCATTTTTGCAGGCAAATTGCGTTTCCGGATCACAAGTTTGTTTGTGGCACATAGCCGGGTCTTCATCCGAACCATCCTTACAATCAGCATCACCGTCACATTTCCAACTATCTAGAATACATCGACCATTCGAACGACATTTAAATTCGAGTTCTGGACACGGCATGTCACAATTCTCTTCATCAGAACCATCACTACAGTCATCGGTACCATCACAAATTCTTGCCGACGGTGTACAATTACCGTTTTTACATTGGAACGTGCCTGAACGGCATTGTCGTGGTGGACAAGTACTCGGCTCGTCACTACCATCTTTACAATCCTTCTCACCATCACATCTAAACAAAAATTTCGATTAAAACCAAAACGATTTATATAAATTTACAATACTTACTGCCAGAACCATGGGATACATTTCTCATCATTGCCTTTACATTGCCATTGTCCAGCCGTACAATTAGCGATACAAGTTTTCCCATCTTTATCTAAATAGAATTGATTCGGACAAGCACATTTATAGCTAGTTGTTCCCTCGTCACCATATCCTTCAATATTCAAATAACTGGAAGCAGGAGGTGGTGCAATTAAACATAAATGAGAACATCCTCCATTATTCGCGCCACATGGATTTGTATAAGGTAGTTGTCTTAAAGGATGCATTATATGGATATCGTATGGTTTATGTGTTGTATTTCTTAGAATCCTATAATCACTTCCACTGAATTTATGTGCTCGACTGATCGCCTTCATATTCCAATCAGTCCAATAGATATAATCATCGAATAGGGACAAAGCAAACACATGCGGTACTTTAGTACCTGATAGAACAATATGCCGATGTTTGCCTTCTAAATCCGTAGTTGCAATATAATCTAAATGAGCATCAGCAAAATATAAACGATCCGTAAAGTAATCAATCGTTAATGCATTTGGCCAAGCGATATCATTCTCCCAAGTTAGAATTCTAGTGAAATTCGAACCATCCATGCCTAATTTACCAATAAAAGCTTGTAAATGCCATGATGTGAAATACAAATAACCGGTACCAGGATGGACAACTAAAGCTCTAGGATCGGCAATACCGGTTTTGATTGTTTTCCGTTTGGTTCCATCCAATTCAGAAACATCTAGATTCTTCGAATGACGATCTAACCAATACAATTTCCTACCAATCCAATCAATAGCAATACCTTCTAAACCGTGCGAATCATGTCGGATTACTGGTTCTTTATCTGTTCCACCTATTGTTGATCGATAAATTGTTTTCGCTGTTACATCAGAGAAATACAATTTCTGACCAATTAGATCATAATCTAATGCAACCACATTCATTAGATCTTGATGGACTAAATTGTAAACCGAAGCATCAATTGACATATTTCGAATGTAATATTTGTTAGTGAAAATCAACCAAGGTTCTTGTTTTAAGTCTTTACGTTTACACGTGTGTTCGTCAGGTGCTCTCTCATAATACTGATCATTACATTTACAATAGAAACTGCCAGGTGTATTGGAACAGTATTGTGAACAAACACCGGGTGTTTCATGACACTCATCAATATCACGACACGCTTTACCATCATCCATCAATCTAAAAAAGTGAGTAGAATTAGAAATCGTTATCTAAAAACGGAAATTGGCGAGTTTTAATAGTCTTACTTGTATCCATTGTTGCATTCACAATAATATCCTGTTAATGTATCAACGCATTTATGGCCACATTGATGAATCTCAACTTTAGCACATTCATCAACATTACAATGAGCCGGCTCATCAGAATCATCAGCACAATCGGAGACTTTATTGCATACTAAATGATAATCAATACATTTGCCATTATTGCATCTGAATTGTGTTGGATCCGGACACGTATTATTTTCTTTTTCTACAATTCCAACAATTAGAAAATCGAAATTAATTAATAAAATTAATGATACTTACTGCAACCGACTTCATCGGAATGATCACCACAATCATCCTCACCATCACATCTGTATTGATTTCTGATACATTTGAAATTCTGACAAGCGAATTCATTAGCTGAACAACTCTTATATTTACAGTCTTTACCCTCATCAGTACCATCACCACAATCATTATCATGATCACACAACCATCCTTTATTAATACATCGACCATTCGCACAAGTGAATTGATCTTCACCGCATGGTTGTGGTGTAGCACAATTATGAAGTGTTGTATTCTCATCAGCACCATCAACACAATCTGGATCACCGTCACACAACCATTTCCGTGGTATACATTGAGCACGGCCCCAGGCTTTATTTGCTTGACATGTAAATTCATTTTCTTCATCGCATTTCCTGTCATCTAGATAATTTCAAAAGTGAAATGAAACATGTGGTAGAATTGGATATTTAATCAACTTACTGCATTCGTGTCGAGCATCTTCATCACTGTTATCTAAACAATCATTATCACCGTCACAAATATAGATTCGTGGTACACAATGGCCGTTATCACAAGTGAATAAATCACCGAAACATGTCCGACCTTCACTCTTGCAATATTCCGGTGGTTCATCAGCATTATCGCCACAATCATCATCTCCGTCACAATACCTGAAAAATTTGTTATTAAAAAAAAATTCATTTAGAGGAAAACTAATGACAAACCATGTGGCTGGTATGCATCGATGATTCGGACACCTGAAACTATTCTGTGGACACGTTCTTTCGGCACAATGTAGTGGATTCTCATCGGAATTATCACCACAATCATTATCACCATCACACAACCAATACGGTTCAACACAAATATTCGTTTTTTCACATTTCAAATGATTAGCGGGACATGTTGTGTTTTGTGGACAACGTTCATGGGTTTCATCTGATGTAATATTATCTTTACAATCATTAACACCATTACAAACTTGAGCCATTGGTATACATCGATAATTGGCACAAGTGAATTCACCATCTGCACATGGTGGATATTTACAATCTTCTTCATCAGAACCATCTCGGCAATCGTTTTCATGATCACACTTCCACGATTTGAAAATACATCGGCCGTTATTACAACGGAATTCGTTCGGTGAACATGTGTGGTAAGCTAATTTGAAAATTGTGGTTTAAATGTAATAATTTGAATGGAAAACTGTAGGAAATACTTACAGCAATAATTCGTGTCTTCGTCACTGTTATCTCCACAATCATCTTCTCCATCACAAGCCCACATTCTCGATATACACCGACCATTGGCACATGAAAATTTACTGGCATCACATGAGACATTTTTCGCAACACACATTCGTCCTTCATTTACTAGTTTCGTGTTATCATCACATCTACATTCAGCTGTACCATTCGGTCCAGGATGGCAACTTTGTGAACAACCACCATTATGTATATGACAGGGATTTGTTGAACAAATTTGTCGGGATGCTGTAAATACTTGTATATCTCTTGGACTATCTTCTAAACGTTTCACCATTTCAATCATATTAGCACCGGTATGTTTTTCAGCACGATAAACACCACGCAATTGTAAATCAGTCCAATACATATAATTACGATGGATAGTTATTGAAAATGGATAAATCGTTGCTGAAACAAGAATTTCACGATTCTGTCCATTTAAATCGGAACGTTCGATCTTTTCACGTACAGCATCAGTCCAATATAATTTACGATCATCATAATCAATTGCTAGGCCTGATGGTTGGGCAAGATTTTTATCAATTATAACTTTCTTTAATGATCCAGCCATTGTTGTACGTATGATTTTACCGGATGTACCAAATTTACCCCAATCTGTATAGAATAAAGTACCATTACATGGATCAATGACAATAGCTCGTGGACGTTCAACTCTTGCTATCATAACTAAATCGGATCCATCGAAATTCATCGCATAAATACTATGATTTGATGAATCGGTCCAATAGATTTTCTTTTGTGTCCAATCATAAGCAATTCCTTCCGGATTAATACCTTTCGTGATAATATTTTTAATTGTAGACGTTTGTGGATTTGTTGATGGCATCCAACTGATTTTAGCCCATGGTCGTATTTGTGTAAATAACAACTTCTGATCTTGATAATCAAAATCAACACCAACAACATTTGTCAGATTTCCAACCGGACTGAATGGTACATTTGTTGATTTTGGATCAAGATTTATAGCACGTACTTCAGTTCTTGTTGAAAATACTAAGAATTCATTAACTATTTCACATTTACGTCCATCAGCAGCTAATTTTCCAGTAGCACAGTCACATTTAAATGTTGATTGTACCGGTTGTGTAATATCCGGTAAAAATGAAAAACATAATTGTTCACAACCACCATTGCCGAATTTTCGACATGGATTACTATCATCTAATGGTTGATTGGTAAAATCAAAAATAGCAATATCACGTAATTTTGGTAAATTCATTCGTACTCTAGTTGGTAAACTGGAATTTCCTGGTATTTTTGAAGCTTTAAAAACTGTCTCTAAATTACGATCCACCCAAAATACTTCACTTTTATATAAAGCTATACCCATTGGATTTGGTAGATTTCTTCGAATAATTTGTCGATTACCTCCATTATAAGAGATTTTCTGAATTGTATCAAGTTTAGAATCAACCCAATATACATCATGTGTATTCATATCAATTGTTAAATCTCTTGGATTACTAATACCGGAAGTCACTAGAACTGTCCAACCGGAACCATCAAGATTCGCTTTACCAATTCTAGGATATTGTCCATAATCAATCCAATATAGTTGACGTTTTAAAGGATTCACTGCCAGTTCTCTAGGAGCATCTGTTGTTGTCTTTACAATCACTTTACGATTGGTACCATCCAACCAAGATACTTCTACATAATTTTCATGTGGAAATACATTAGTAAAATATAAATTGCCAGCTACCCAATCAACAGCAATTCCACGAATACCATTACTACCAATTCCAGTTTTTATAACATGCTGTATTTCTGTACCATTTGGACGAATTCTAAAGATACCATTCCAAGGTCCACGATTGAATTCCACCCAATATATCCATGTTCCAGAATAATAAACATCCAAATGGAGAATATGATGACCTGGACCACTAATTGGTACCATAGCATCCGAACTGTCTTTCATACTATAGCCTCGTGCTAGTTCCAATTGTGCAACCACCATAAAAGTATTATAAGCTTTACAATTGATGTTGTCTTCTTTTTTGTAGCCAACACCACAAGCACATTGTCGACTACGACCTTCTGCTGGTATACAGATATGTTCACAACCACCATTGCTTTGTAAACATGGATGATCGACCGATTGTCGTTTCTTATAAATCGTAAAACTCTTCAAATCCGGTTCGTTTTCTAAAAGCATTCGTGGATTCCCACCACTCGGTAGATCAACTCGAACTAATTTCTCATAAGTTGGATCCAGATAAAATAGACGATTATTGATAACACTTAACGATTTAGGACGATTTATGTTGTTCTCTTCTGATAAAATATTTATCTTTTTATTTCCATAAACATCAACTGAAACCACTAATGGTGGATATTGTGTAGAATAATATAAAACTTTTCTATCAACATCAATTGTTATAGCATCTGGTCGTTCAACATCATCCACTAAAATAATTGGATTTGTCCCATCCATATTGACTTTACCGATTTTTTGCGGTACACCATTACCACCTTCATCTGTCCAATACAATTTACCATCAGTTGGATCGAGACATATGGATCGTGGTTTAGCGACAGATGTACGATTACCATCATTAGCCAAAATAATCGAACGATATTTGACTTTACCATCAACACGGACTACTTCAAAATTACTAGCTAAACGGTTACCAATGAAAAGATTACGTCCTAACCAATCAAAAGCTATAGCTGCTGGAGAACCAACAACACCGGAGTCGAGACCAAGGAATTGAGTCTTGTTACCACCACCGTATGGTGTTGTCCATACGGTATACTGTTAACAGTTTATTTATTAGAGAATTTTTTGGATATTTTTATAATTGAAACTTACATTTTCATCGTCGCCTTCTTTTCCTTCCACCCAGAAGATGACTTTATTCTTCCGATCGTAATCGATTTGAATACCATTCTCTATACCAACAATTGGTGTTAATAATCCGCTAGATTTTTCTCCTGGCGTTATCGGTACATCAATAATCTGTGATCCTTTCATGACCATCAAGAAACTATTCTCTTCTTCAGTACAACTACCATCGGGCATTAGATTAAAGCCAGGTTTACATTTACAAGTGTAACCTCGAGTTGAACTTGGCGATAACAAACAGATATGTTTACAAGGTGAATTTTGACAAGGATTCTCAGTGATTGGTTGTAGAGATGGATGATGGACATGAATACTTAAAGGTTGTGATATTAAATGTGATACAACCGTTTGATTGTTGCCTTTGAATTTATGTGCTGATAATACACGATTTAATTGCCGATCAGTCCAATAGAGTGTATCTTCAAATAGTGTTAAAGAATGAGGATGGAGTAGATAATGACTTCCTGCTAAAACTTGTTGTCTTCCTGATCCATTATAATAACAAAAATCGATGAAATCTAATTTCGAATCAGCAAAATAGATACGTTGAGTTGTTGTATCTAGAGTTAAACCATTCGGCCAATAAATTTTCGTACTGATTATTGTTGAACGATTCGTACCATCCATACCAATACGTTCGATTCGAGGATTTTCACCCCAATCAGTCCAGAAGAGCCAACGTGCACTAAAAGATCAATTTAATGAAATGAAATTCGTTATTTTGTAATTATTATTCAACTTACCCTGGTGCAGGATCTAGACACATTCCACGTGGTTGTGTAATATTCTCTTTAACTAAAACAATTCGATTCGAACCATTCTCTTTAGCAACTTCAATCGAATTCAATTTTGAATCTAACCAATAGATATTGCCACCAATCCAATCATAAGCTAAACCTTCAACTAAATCTAAACCTCTTGAAATAACATCAACCGGTTCACCACCACGATCTAATCGTGAGATTTTCTTCAATTTCATATCCGACCAGAAAATCGTGCCTGTATGCATATTGGACGTTGTTGCAACGACATTTTCAACAATTATCGGTACCCGTTCTAGACTTTGATCCTTCAAGTCAGCAACAAGGATCGAGTGACGATTGGAAATGATCACAAATGCCGCAGAATGATCTAGCGGAATAAAACAAATTTAAAATTGTTAATTTCGATAGGATTGTGCAGACTTACTGTAAGCTTTGCAAGAATGTTTATTTGGTTCCAGAGTGTATCCAGCAACACAGCTACAATAATAGGAACCTTTGGTGTTAGTACACGATTGGGAGCAGAGACCAGGAGGATCGCATTCATTTAGATCTTCGCATGTGAAACCGTCAGCTTTGAGAGTTTCACCTCTCGGACAAAGGCATAGTGGGCCCTGTGGTGTTTGTTTGCAACCATTCGAACATAAACCGCCTTGATGTTGGCATTCTTTAAAATCACAATCTGGACCTTCATCAGCACCATTCGGACAGTCTGATTTACCATCACAAACGCTTGTTAAATTAATACAACGCTCGGTAACATTAGGACATGCCCATTGACCATCTGGACAACGGAACGGTGGTTTAGTGC
The DNA here is from genome assembly GCA_037464855.1 of Iselma pallidipennis. Lineage (NCBI taxonomy): Eukaryota > Metazoa > Arthropoda > Insecta > Coleoptera > Meloidae > Iselma > Iselma pallidipennis. The sequence continues at coordinate 55,264 of JAZBHA010000320.1, read as the reverse complement.
ATGCATGGATATAACTTTCATCAGAATTGTCACCACAATCATCTTTACCATCACAAACATATGCCTAAAATTCAGGAATTTTATCAGTGATTCGAATAGGGAATCTTATCGAAATCGTTACTTTGAAGACACATTTTGAATTTTTGCACGTATAGAAATTAGATGGACAACTTATCTGTCCACAAGATTCGGGTTCATCACTAGAATCATCACAGTCTGAGGTTCCATCACAATGCCAAGCTTTCGGGATACAAATTCCTGATGATTGACATTGGAATTGTTTCTCACTGTTACACTGGTCTGGTGCTATTGATGCTGTTAAAGATTTTTCAATTAATTTTTGAAAATTCTTGTATTTCCTATCTACTTACGACAACCCAATTCATCACTACCATCATTACAATCCGGTATTCCATCACATTTATAACTCTCTTGTACACATTGTCTTAAATCGGCACATTTAAATTGATTCGGTTGACATGTAATTGGTGGACAATCTTGTTCGTCTTGTTTATCGAAACAATCATCATCACCATCACACACCCAATTCTGAGGTATACAATGACCAGTTCGTGGACATGTGAATTGATAATAAGCACAAGTTTTCTCAGCACATGAATCACCTTCATCCGAACCATCACCACAATCATTTTCCGAATCACATTTCCAACTGTTTGGTATACATCGACCATTATCACAATGAAATTGTGTAGAACCACAAGTTACATTAACACAACCAGTCTCATCACTGAAATCACCACAATCATTTTCAGCATCACATTTGAATGTCATTGGAATACATCGGCCGGATTTACATTGGAACTCGTTTGAAGCACACGTAGGTTCTGGAATTTTTCACAACAATATTATCAAAAATATTAAAGAGAACAATTACGAAAGTTACTCGTGCAATTTTGTTCTTCATCGCTATTATCAAGACAATCATCGTCACCATCACACACCCACGACTTCGGGATACATCTTTGATTGTTGCAAGTGAAATCCCAAGAATTCGGACAGGCTTGTACTGGTGGTTCATGATTTGGATCAGGCTGGCAACTTTTCTGATCATAATCTAATCGTTCTCCATACGGACAACCGCATTTTGCCATTAGTTCACGATTGTCGCTTCCTGCTACAGCGAAACATAATTTTGAACAGCCGCCGTTATTATTCCAACATGGATGGAGGCTGTCGATCCTCTGCTCACTCTCACTATAAATCTATTTAAATAAAATAACAATTAAATGGATTATAAAGATACAATTTGGGATTTTTTCAATTACTTTAACGCCATAGAGTCGATTAGTTTGTGGTTCACGGATTATAGTCTCCTCTTTCTCTCCTGTAAGCTTGTGGAGTTTGATGATAGCATCAAGACGCCAATCAGTTATATATATAAACTCTTTATATATCACAATACTGAATGGATGTCGAATTAATCGTGAACTAACCGTCTTAACATCAGTACCATCAAGATTCGAATGTTGAACATGATCAAGTAAAGCATCACACCAATAGAGACGATCTTGTTCGAAATCAATTGAAAGGCCATTAGGCCAGCCTAATGTTAAATTTCTAAAAACTGTCAAATTACTACCATCACTATAAGCTCTCGAGATATTAGCTGGACGATCCCATTCTGAGAAGAAGATGAAGCCTTTATTCGGATGAACAACAATAGCTCTTGGTCGTTTAAGATTCTTCAATAATGTTCTTCTATAAGTGACATTTCTTGTTGATAATACATTAAGAGTACCTTTGCGACTGTCAATATAATACAAATTCTTCGATACCCAATCAACAGCTAAACCTTCAACACCTTCATTCTGTGAAGCTAGAACAATTTCTTTTGAAGTACCATTTCGGTGGACTCGATAGATAACATCTTGTAAAACATCCGAGTAATATATGTATTGATCTCTAGCATCGAAGTCCAGACCGACATATCGTGCCCTTCTGGATACGACCGGTAGAATAGCATCACTAAATCCTTGTATTATAGGATTTAATACTTTGCCTTTGATGAAACGTTGTTGGGAATACATGAGGAAATCTGTGATTAAATCGCAATTACGTTCATCAGACGTTAATTTCCAGCCAATGTTACAAGCACAACGATACCCTAAACCGGATGCAGTATTCGTAATGATACACATATGCTGACAACCACCATTATTATGGCCACAGGGACTATTTACATAAGGCTGTACTAAAGGATGTATTATACGTATCGCTTTAGGATCTCTAATATCACGCATCCGATAGACTGAATGTATTGATGAACTCTCATATTTATCAACTGACATTACACCTTGTTTTGTACCATCTGTCCAATATACACGACTTTCAAACAATGCCAATCGTGCTGGACTTGGTACAGATTGACCTCGAACCACTAGAAACCGTTTCTGACCGTCATAATCAACTGTTTCAATATAATCGAGCAATGAATCACACCAATAAACCCTCTGAGCTATTATATCGACAGCAATTCCTGATGCTTTATAAGCCGCTTCAGAAACTATAGATCTAGTATTAGTGCCATCCATATTGGCACGTAGAACTTGGGAACTATCGGCTACGAAGAGATAACCAACAGTTGGATCCAATGCAATATCGGCTGGATTTGTTAAATTTGATCCTAAGACAATGGCATGACGATGGCTAATTAATTCGAAAATATCGATTTTTTGACCAACTTGATCGGCAACATAAAGTTTATTGCCAATCCAATCGACAGCGATAGCTACCGGTAACCACATACCAGGTAACGATATATCAATATCAGAAACTGTTGAAATTCCACTAAAGGAATTTTTCAATTGTTGAGAATGAATCTGAAAATAATATCAATTGTAATAAATATGATTTTCTTTAATGAACAACAATTCGAGAAGTCTACCTTTTTCGTTTTAACATCAGACCAGAATAGAATATTTCGATCGTAGTGAAAATCTAAACCACTAGCTCCTGTCGTGTTCGCCACAATTCTCAGATCATTTCCACCAGTTGTCATCCGAAATATAGCTTTATCATGTACGAAAAATAACATAGGTGCTGTTGTATTTACCGCAACACAACGATTCCTGTCTTTCAATGTAAATCCAGCAGCACACGAACAAATATAACCACCATCAGTATTCGTACAGACTTGATCACAAAAGCCCCATTCACTGCATTCATCTCTGTCAATACAGGTTCGATTATCTGGCGCCAATTTTCTACCATCTGGACAATAACAAGAGCCTCCTGTTAAGGATGCTTGACATTTATATTCACATCCTAGTGTCGGGCAGGATAATTTTGCTAAAATCAATTTTTGTTATTTAATTTTAATAAAATGAATCGATAACAATAAAAATGATGAATTACAGCAAGCTGCCTCCTCATCAGCACCATCGTCACAATCTCGCTTGCCATCACATAATTTATTTTTCGGAATACATTTCGGTGTTTTATTGGCAACACCACGTGGACATAAAAACTTATTATCAGGACATGCGATAGCTGTACAATTCACTTCATCAGAACCATCTGAACAGTCCTGATAACCATCGCAATGGAACGATCCTGGTATACATAAAGCATTGGCACATCGAAACTGTATACCGTGACAAAGTGGGAAACCTGTTGCAAGACAAAAAGAGATCCATCTGTATTTGACTTTAAAACAACACAGCCAACGGAAAAAATTAACAAGAAATAAGAAAGATACTAACTGCATCCTTGCTCATCCGAATTGTCACCACAGTCGTTCTTATGGTCGCATTTCTGTGAAAATTCGATACAACGTTGACCATTGGCACAGCGGAATTGATCTAACCGACAGGCAACCCCAGGACATCCTTGTTCATCTTTACCAGAACGACAGTCCAAATAACCGTCACATTTTTTCTCTTTTGGGATGCAAGGATCTGAGGCGCGCGAACCGCAACGGAAATCGCCCTCTTGGCACTTTCGATATGCTAAAAGAATATTTTTTATTTGTTTGAGAATTTAATACAAAATTAATCCTATAAACAACACAATACAATGCGTATTATTATTGTTAGTAAGATTGATTTCCCTCTAGTAAACGAAGATACTAATTTCGTATAATTTATGGTATAATAAATTATATCTAATTATAAAAATTGCAATAAAATCCCTTTCACAATTCGTAATGACATGTAATGAATATCGTTTTGTGCCGGTAGGGTCGGTTGAAAAATACAAACCGAGGCGAAGGTTGTGAAATATTACAAACTCATCCCATAGGACTAATAGCTTGGCTTAAACGTTGTTCAGCAGTTTTGTCTTATATTTTCACATCTTATCTAGAAAAAAATTGTTGAACCAAATTATCTATTAAAAAAAAAACTTTGGACTTTTATATTTTCGAATTGGTTGACACATTTCCTCAATGTATTCTTCTATAAAAGTGATTGCCAAAAAGTTCCGGAATTCAACAAAAAAAAAGTACACAAAACAATACTTTTATTAATCACTTTTTCTGAAAAATCCGGTTGTGTTTTCATGGATCTTTTCTTTCCTCTAGTTTAACGCATCACTGACCGAAATTCTAGTCAATTTTTTTTGGATCAAAAACTTCTTGACACAGTAAATCTCATTGATGTATTAATTAATTAATATTTATTAGTCAAGCGTCCAACAATTAATCCATACAGTTAGCAATACTGCAAGACATTTCCAGTTCGAGAAATCTCTATAGAGATATTATTTAGGATTAAATCAGTTATTTGAGGAAAGCTTCCACAACTATTGTCTACAACAGGGAATATGACCAGTTGTTGATTTATTATTGTTAATTCAACTTTCAATTTGGAGACATTGTTAGAATTGCCGTTATCCGATTTAGTACGGTTTACTCAGAAACATAGGTACATGGAAAAAAGGCACGAATTCACGTTTTTTTCTTGTGATAAGAGTCTGTGAGTGAGTCGAATAACTGTTGTTAGATTTAAAAATAAATTAAAATCATTGTAACTAAAAACAAATATTTTATTGTATTTGAACTAAAACCGTCAATATATGGAAACTGAAATCAATAATTCAATGTAAAGCTTCCATTCAATTTGATTCAATTAGTTCTTTGGGATTTATTCGAGCTTACAATCGTTCAATTATAGTGCTTATTTTTTTAGGTTTGCTTTAAATATTTATTAATTAAACAAGTTACTTACTACATTCGGTTTCATCGGACCCATCTATACAATCAACAGTCATATCACAGCGATAATGTGGCGGAATACAATATGTTTTATTCCAAATGTATTGTCTACATGTTAATTGTCCAGGCTCACAGTCTGGTGGAGCTGAAAAGAGGCAAAAAACAAATAAATAGATAATAAAACAATTGCGAAAAGACTATATAGTGAGTTCTTTTTTAATCCACTTTGTTGAGAAGTTACAAGTTTACAATTGTAGTTGGAAGTTCAAAACTTTAATCATTGTAGAGGAAGCGTTAGAACAATTTGTTTTAATTTTGATAAATCTCTTTTCTTCACTTCAATATTGTATTACCACACTACATAAATGCAGCATCTATAAACAACCCTCTCGCTAGTGGTATTTATATTGTGGTAACGGTGAATATTGCAGTTGTTGCAATGTAATTTACCGTAAATGCACCTTTAGTGCATTGAGATCAAGCTTAACAATGGTGAATTTTCTAATAAATCATTTTCCGAACAACGATTCCAATTTGTACGAAATCTAAGAAAAATATTCCATATGAAATAGTTGAAAAATTCAAATTGCCAAAATATATCCCAGTCACAATATTCAACAGTCGTGGAACACAGCTGCTACACCATCATCCACATCAAGTCATTTCAAATATAAAAAAAAACATACGAAAAATTTAAGTCATTTTGTAAAATTAAAAAGTTTATTCGTAGAACCGAACGACAAATACATTTTTCTCACAGGAATACATTCTTCCTGAAATGATTCTTCCCAGCATACTGATATTTCTACATCTATTGCCTTTAGGTTACAGCTAGAGGGGCAGGAAAAAATTGCAATGAAGAATGCATTACATGTGAAAATTATACAGTTTGAAATGTAAATTTCGACATAAAATAAGGCACGTATATAGATGTATATGTTAGTTTGGAAAATGTTGAAAACACATCGTCAACATTGAGAAGTTAGAATGCTAGTGGCGTAAAAATCTATCCCGAGTTATCAACACTTTGCTATGAACCTCCTGGTGAATTTGCTGTTCTCTCTCTCTCGTTCGCTTTTTCGTACCATTTTTTTTTCTATTCCCCTATGCGAAAGTGTAGCGATAACGTCAAACTGTTATACACTAGAGAGATGGTTACTAGTCGAAAAAGAAATACATCCACATAGTCATTTTCTTTAAAAAGATACGTTCAACCACAAATAAACATAAAAAAGTGGCAAATCGATGATAGTAAAACGTTCTATTTTCGGGGCAAATAAAGTGTAAATACGTGTAAGATATGTTTGCATTTTAAATAAGAGATTTGTATATACTTACGACATGACTGAATTTCATCTTCTCCTCGTTCGCAATCCTTTTGATAATTGCACACCCATAATGATGGGATACATTTGCCCTCTGGGCAACGGAACATACCAAGGGGACATACTACACCAGACGGATCGCCAACTGGAACTATAGAAACAATTATATTATAATACATGAATTGTGGCCGTTTTTGTGTGTCAAAATTATTCAAAATTTCCCTAGGAGACGGATACGATTCTATTCTCGAATCAACCGCCTCTAAGTGAACGCTAACTCCTCTCCCAACAATAGTAAAACGTCCGATTCAATGTTACTGATTATCACGGTCTGCCAGATTTATTACTCCAATAATTTTCTTCAATCTATTCTGTTTGAAATAACTTTTTTCTTTATAACTGAAATTATTTGTTTAATTTCCCGAATAGACTATCTTCATTATAATCGAAACAAGCTCCTGAAATGTCTCAATTTACGAGTCAGAAAAAAGGGCTTTTTACGGGAAAACACACACGTTTACAATAAAAGCTAGAGAATCGTTCAGTTTGTCAATTTTATGTCTTGGAGATGTGAGGGTCTGTCGTTTACAGGAAATGACCGACAGCCTGTAATTTTGTGTTTACATGCGGAAAACATCGTTTCCCCATGAAACCAGTTTTGGTACAAAAGTCAGAAATATACCATTGGTGAAGTTAATTTCCAATAGTCACATAAAACTTTTTTTATTGTAGAAAGGTAATTGAAAATTTTTATAAAATGATCTGGAAAATATCATAAAATACAAGACTTATCGTTTGAATCCCTATAAAAAATTCTATACAATTATTATTGGATTTTTGTGGAAGTTTAAGAAAAGTATTTCTATTGAAAGTCGACAGATACTGAAATAAATTTTCACATCCAGCCACTTTGTACGACTTAATAATGATAAATAAAGACTGAGTACGGAGCAGGAGGAAAAAAATGAGAAAAATGTTGACCCACAGTGTGGATTAATTTGATGAAAATTTCGCTAGAATCCCATTAGAAAAAACGAAAACTGGTGTTGAGACACAAAAAAAACAAAGATTCGTAAAACGTACAACTGTAGAATAAGAGAAGCATTCTATCTCTCGCCAACTTATTATCAAAGTTAAATCGTTTTAATAAATAGGTCCCATGACGACTCAAAATTTACGGTAGCCGACAAAAGCTTCAACTCTGTTCCATAGCAATTGGTTCTTTCTTGGTACAGACGAGATAAATGCACAAACTACGTGTCGGGAATAATAGTTGTGTTTTTTTTTAAGAAATGA